>PVKA01017362.1:22340-33339 GCA_004027165.1 Ctenomys sociabilis | reverse complement strand
TCACCCATTATCCAACACCTCTGTCCACATTCCTGTGAGCGTTTTTAACAAATCTTGGACAATTCACGTTGCACGTGATGATTCTCATCACCAATACAAATGTCTCACGCTCTTCTGTTTGTCAGAGAAGTTACAAATAAATGATTTAATATAACATGTGTCCTGGAATCTCATGCATGGAAACGAAAGCCGATCTAATATCTTTAAATAGTTTGAGTGCATCCTGCCTTCCCTATCACGTATTGTCAGTCCCATGGACAAAGATACATGTACTTTTTAGGTCAACATATTGAATACTTCCTGCAGTTAAAACACGCAATCCTAGTCAGGAAGTACTTCCTGTACAACTAAGAAAGCCAAAATTGGTACGTGTGTGGGGAGTTGTTTATGCCTTATGAGAGATGGATGTTTATAGATCTGCTTTTTTCAGTTTTGATGACAGAATCAACGTTATTCACACTTCAGTACATCCAGCTTGCTTGCTTTTCTTCCTTCCTTCCTTCCTTCCTTCCTTCCTTCCTTCCTTCCTTCCTTGTTTGTTTTGACGGATGACCTTTTTAAATTGCTACATTGCCTTGCCAAACTTGAACCCTGTGATCCTCCTGCCTCAGTCCTCCTCAGTAGAGGATCATACACACATGCTACCTTCACTGGCTTAGCTCTGAAGGACCTGGCTGGGTCTCTCTTATACCATACCACCACATTTGACAGTACAATTTTTCTCTTTGTTCACACAAGCTCTGGCCACAACACAGCCCAAACTGTAAGTTTCCAAATCAGCAAATCAAGATAAGGACCACAAATGCTGATACTACTTGTAAATAAGATGTATAAAATTCCTTTGCAAAGAAATCTCACAAAATGGGAGAGACTCAAGCAGCTAAAAAGAAAAGACTAACACTAAGAATCTGACTTTTCTACAAACATTAATGTGACACACTTTAATAATATTGTTCTTCCTCTTTCCATGTAAACTTTCCATATACTTGTCATAAGCTTGGCAGGGAATCATTCTTCTTGATAGAAAACCAAGACACCTCCGTATGTAGCACATGTCTACGAGAAATCTTTGCCTAAGATAGCAGAGCCATCTGGCACCCCAGGCATCATGCTTTCACGACAAATCAGATGCAGCCTGTGGTCCTGTGGCTTATTTTCATTTCTGGCTCCCTGTGGGAGGGAGTCAGGAATATGCCCATTGCAGGTTGAGTTTATCTAAAGAACAAAGGCTGCATGAAATTAACAAGATGCTCATCTCAAAAGAAACTTGAAGCAGAGGACAAACTTTGGTCCAATGCATTGCCAGCTAAAACCATGAAAAGGAATGGTATGACAATCAGACAAACTACATCTTTTCATTTGTCTTATGCCCCATTGAGTGGGGTCAGAAGGGGTGTGCTCTTTGAATTGATACCTTCATGCTCCTTCAGGGGTCAGGCCCCTCTCTTCTTTTTATTGTCATGCTCTGGACCTATCAATTAAAGCTTGGAGATTTCTAAAAGAAGGAAAATTACAAATTACATCTGACCTAGCTATTTCTCTGCTGGGCATCTTCCGGAAAGGGTGAAAGGCATTTTACTAAGATGATCTCTGCATACCTGGGCTTATAGAAGCATACATTAAAATACCCAGATTTTTGGAAATGACCATCAATACATGGATAGATCAAGAAAATGCAGCGCTTATACAAAATTTATAGGGAAATGGATGCAACTTGAGCCTATAATATTTACTGAAATGAGACGCGGAAGCAACCCCATACTAATTGTATTCGTTATGTACTGGAAATCAATAATAAATGAAGTATTTTCTGTTTGATGTAGCTTCACAAATAGACGAACATCAATGAAAAAAAGAAGTCTCTTCTCACTTTGTTATGAGAAATACTTGATCCTTTACAGCACTAGCAGGTCCCAGCTTTCACCATGAGTGAAGATCCTTGCAAACTTCTTATTTTACAGTTAGCTACTGTCCAGGGATTTGTCTTTACAGTGGGACCCCATCACATAAACTAATGGGTCTGTGTGGAGGACCCACCCAGCAGCTCTCCTTGAAAGAAGTGTGACTGTCTCCATTTTGACTGAGCCTGATCCTATTTCCTTGTATTGTTATGTAGAGAGCTGGCTAGGACTTCTGTTTATCCTTCATTTGGCCTTAAGCAATGTGTATTGGTCTAGCTGAGGCGCTGGTGATAGTCTTTGAAGGTGGCATGCGTGTTTCCCTGGTAAGCCTGCTGCTCCTTAACGTGAGCCGGGTGGAGACAGGATGGTAGAGCTAATGCTCCGCGCTGCCAGCTGGGATCGAGCCTCGGGATAGAGGCTATGACTTCCTGGGGCTTGAAAGACTACACCAAAGCTGAAGCCCTAGACTTCCCAAAACATTAAATACTATATAATGCAGATTAATCTCTCTGCATATCCTCTCTGCATATGGCAGAGGTAAATGTAGGCCCTACAACTAGCTCAGCTCAGAGTAGTCACCTACTTCCCACAATTCTCAGTCCTCAAGACTCCCTCACTGAATAAAAACCGGGTGAGGCCCTGGGTCCCCCTCTTGGTTCCGGAAAGCCATCTTCGTGGCTGGACCTAGAGCCCCTTGACTTCCCGATGATTAAAAATATAATTTAGTGTCCTCATTTTCTCCGTGGGTGCATGGAAAGTGGTAGATTGGAATCAACTTGATGGGATTCCAATAACGTAACTTTGGGATTACAAATATTGGTTTCTTGGACTGAGACCAGGACCAGAAAGTGTCTCCTACAGGTCTGCACCGATCCTGTAGGCCATGGGGCCTTCAGGCCAGCGAGTCAGTCCTGCATAGAGATCTCAGAACCACTGAAGTTCAGCCACTCCTACAATGACTTCCATTCCCTCTCCCCAGGTTAATCGGTAGCTTCCGCTTTTGATTTCCACGCCCACCAACTCTCCCCCAAATCAGCGTTGATTGCGTCGTCACTGTACTGCCCATACAAACTCCGCCCCTAAATCAATGCCATAAAAGCTCCAACCTCTGTTTCCCAACTTCTCTTTCAGCGGAGGCAATGGCAATAGACGATTTCTTTGCTTTCATCTGTTTCTCTTGCACGGCAGGAAAGGAACGTTCCAGGAACGCAGTTAAAATACCCCAGCTGAAAAGTAGTCAAAATGACTCCAAGAGAAACTGAGAATTCCACCGTGTCAAACTTCTTGTTATGGCTTCCGTAGGGAGTGTCAGCAAAAAAATCATTGATTGAGAAAGCTATGTTCATCATTAGCTGAATTCTAGTCAGACTTGTGGGGCAGAATTGGAAGAAATGAGTGAGAACGGGTGTGCATGCAAAGCGTGCGTGTCATTCCTGTCCGTTTCCTCTGTCATTCTCTTCCATTTCTCCCTGCATCCTGGTAGCCATGAAACTACCTGAAGAGGGGCAACTTCGTCCACAAAGCCCTTCCACCATCATACTGGAGCCAACCAAAAATGGGCTCTAAGCCTGGAAGCTAGGAAGCAAAGTAAACCTTAATTCCTTTAAATTGTGTGTGTCTGGTATTGGATCCGTTCAATGCAACAGAAAACTAAGTAAGATACTCACGCTGCTTTCTGTATTTTGCTTTTCCTATAAACTAAGAACAAGATCCAAGGAGGGCAATATGCTTTTTACCCTTTTCACAAATGACAAAAGAATACATTCTCTAATATTTGAAGGAAATCTGAATAACCAGATACCAGGGATATTTCTCTATCAGCATACCTCCTCCTGCCCTCATGCGTAAAAGAACCCAATGTTAAGGCAGGCAGTCTGGATTTAATTACAAACTTTGATTAATAGCTTTTCTATGAACTGTTGTGGGAACTTCTGCTTAGGTTTGGAGTGTGGGTATTTTTTTTTTTTTTTTTTGTCTTTCTGACACTTATATGGACTGTATAATGAAATCAGAGTTACCTGCAACTTCTTTCCTGACTTGGAAAGTATTTATGTCCCTTCTTATATGTAGCTGCACATAGCTGTGTCACAGTGAATCTGCGAGTGACCTTTGTGCTGGGTCTCCCGGGTCACAGAGCTGCCACGTCCATGGTGAAGGAGAGTGGAGCATGGATACATCCCCCCTTCGTCTATTCAGTGGAGTCGTGTAGTTTCCCTCCTACTTTTGTGCCTGAGGACCATTTTCCCAGAAACCACAACCAACCCAAATGAACCCTACGGCACGATCACACTCATTACCCCTGCTCCAACCTCACCCCAGATCAGCCAAACACCTCATTGTGCAACACACTCTGCATTATTGAAAAAAGATGCTGTTTTCTCCCCCATATCGTGTCTTGTAATTTCTTAACCTGACAACTTGCTGTGAACTCAACCACCACAGCCAATGTCTCCCTTTGCTCCTTACCCTTAGCAACTAGTTCAGTACAACACCTCCTTTGTCATTCTAGGATGTAGCAAAACAAACAGCATCAGCACGTTTCAGATCTCCACTTCACCATCCTTGCACCACTTCTCTTTGAAAAAAAAAAAAAGGAAATTTGTACACTATTTTATTAATTATACATTTGTCCTAAAAGAACCTGTTAGTTGTATGGTTTTGCAACGATCTGTGTTTTCTGAAGGGATGATTTAGTAAACCACACAAAATCATTATCCTAGTACAGCATGCTCAAGTCTAAAACTAGCTGTAGACTCAAGAT
Source organism: Ctenomys sociabilis (assembly GCA_004027165.1). Classification (NCBI taxonomy): domain Eukaryota; kingdom Metazoa; phylum Chordata; class Mammalia; order Rodentia; family Ctenomyidae; genus Ctenomys; species Ctenomys sociabilis. The sequence continues at coordinate 28,677 of PVKA01017362.1, read as the reverse complement.
TTATGGGGATGCGGGTGCTACTCCCAGTGGTGAAGTTTTGTAAAGAGAAGCATTGATGGATAACCTTGCCAAATGAAAGTCGTGAAGCACAGTACAAATTAACAAGAATGCTGATTAAAGTGAATTTATGGTCCAAAAGCAGGGATCCAATGCCAGGCAGGAGGAAGATTAGTACGGTGTGACCTCTATCCTCCTCTGAGAAGAGCAAAAAAATCCAAATGGGCAAGAGGCTTAGAGATAACTAAAGTGCAGCTTCCTCTGCTTGCAAACAAACAGGTGGAGGATTTGGGGTAAAAAAGACATTTGGAGAAATGGAAGGGCTGCAAGGCCAAGCAACATTTTATCCTTAGCCTTTCAAGTTCAGCGAAGACTCAGGACATAGGAGAACCTGTACTGCAACATCATGAAACTCAGTTGAGCTCCAAATTTTCTGAACAAGGAGATTATGGAGCCACAAAGGAAAGAGATCGAAATTCTATAGTGTGCTTGGGGAGAGTCACATGGAGAGAAAACTTTCTCTCAGGCTCTCACAGAGAACAAACTGGTCAAGCATTGGCCGTGACTCTTCTGCATGGATGACGCAGACAAAGGATCTACAGAATAAGGTACAGGACTACAAGATAAACCCTGAGGGGACTTCACTGATGTCATCAGAAACAAAAACGACATGTTTTGGTATATAGGTCTTGCTCTATCTCAGTCTCAACCATCAAGCAGAAGAGCAAAAGATAGGTATGTGTTTGCATAAACTCATTGAAGTGGACACACAAAACGTTACCTTCAAGCAATGAAAACTGGAGATTGAGAAATGGTTAAAAAGTGACTGTCAAGAAAGAACAAAAAGACTCTCCTGGGAAATGGATAGCTCACAGTAAATTCAATACTATGTGGTTCTCTGCATTGCTTAGCGCACGTTTTCATTCCATCTTCCCTTTAGGACCCTCAGATACATCAAAGGACCTCATCATGACGCCCGCCAAGCCGGAATAGTGCAGGAAAAACCACTCAGTTTGCATTAAGGCCTGCAAGTAGCTGCCCCCTGGGGGACTTCTGAGTTGTAAGCCGATCTCTACAAGGTACAAATCCACATTCGTTAGCGTTGTCTTGACATTGGTACCCAAAACCTCACAGGAATCAGGATCCCCTATAAATACTGCGTAAGGAGGGCAGGCCAAATATCTCAGCAGATTAAACTACCTGCAAGCAGGCACAGGGGCTGAGAGTTTGATCCCTGGTCCTGTCGTGCTGACCCCATCCCTAGGGCCTGCGGAGACGGCAACTGAGACAGTAAATGCTGCCGGGGGCCTATAATCCCCCTCTTGGGAGGTTGTGAACAGGTGCACTATGCGCCTGATCCAGTAGTGAGACCCTGAAGACCCTGGAAAACCCTTCCCTAAAATACAAAAGAAAAGACACAAAAGAAGAATTCCCAGGATCTTCAACAGGGAACACGAGCAGATACAAAAATTATCCAAAGAGTTACTCTGCATGAAGCCTGAAGCCACAAAGATCTCACTGAGTTATTCGAGTTCATTAGGGTTCTTTTCAATACTGAAGCTGAAAGTGACTGTAAAGAATTGTGAGGGCTGGCAAGATAGCTCAGTGGAATAAGTGCCTGCTTTGGCAAGCACAGAGATAGGGGTTCACACTGGCCTCATCCTGGAGGCCCTGTCCAGTAGTGAGGTGTCCGGGCGTGGTGGTACAAGCCTATAATCCCAGTGTGGGGAAGGCTGAAAAGAGGAGGATCATTATGAGTCCAAGCTATGTAATGAGACCCTGTACCAAATATATAAATAAGAAAAAAAAAAAGAGAAAAAAGAAATGTGTCTTGGCATATGGGTAGCAGAGTCCGTGTTCAGCAACCAAACAAATAGAATGCATAGTTTAATGGTGGTCAGATTAAGTAAAAGAGCAAAAGTCTTTTTAATCCACAGTTTCATTGTACGTCTGAGTCCACACAGTAGCTTGGTCATTGTGGGCAGGAGGACACAGAAAATTCTCTTATTAAGCAAATTATGAAAGTTGGAGTCAGAGAGCAATAAAGGTAAAGGATTTGTACTACGGCCATGAAAATAAAAGCAATGAAAGTAGAAATGAAGAGAGAATATTAGGTTTGTACAAAGTTCATAGTGTTCGTATTGATTCAAGTAGAATTCAGGGCAAAGGTGCAAGATGCTCAGAGATAAGGTTCTGAAGCCCATGACTTTATCAAGTGAAAATCCAGTCGTGAGAGAATTAATTCTGGTGGGCTTGGTGGATGTAAATCTCTGAATGTTCCAAAGGCATGTGTGAGCAAGGTGTTCATCAGGGGAATAACTTAGCCTGTGAAAACAAAAGCCAGAGAAACAGCATGGAGTAGGTACCAGTGAATTTCCATGGACACACCATCAAGAAGGAGGTAGTTAGTCCTGCAGAGCAGACACCAGGTATTTCACCTCTTGACAATACGTGCTTGAGGTCTATCAATACATCTCCACCTCCTGTATCACCAGAAACAGGCTCAATGTGACATTTATTGCATGGTTCTCCAAACGTGGAACTGGGCATCCGAGCAGGAGGTACATGAAAAGTGAGGGAGTGAAGTTTCATCTATGCTTACAGATACTCCCCACTGCTTTAGCTACCACCTAATCTCCACCTGCCCTCAGATGAATGATGGCATTAAATTCTCACAGGACCCTGAACTGTACTATGAGAGGCACATGCAAAAGATAATACAGCTGGCACGCTCCTTAGAAGAGTCTAACGCCCGGTGATGACTGATAAGAGCTGAGGCTCAGATGCCAGCCCTGGGGTGTGTCTGCTAGTGATGCCTAACATTGGAAGCATGGTTTGAGTGCACAGAGATGATATAAAATCACATCAGACCCTATCAGTGAGTGGCGCCATTAAGCTGAATCTAGTGTCAGTCCACAATGGGATTGCAGAGTAGTGCGATCATAAACAACACTTACCTGTCACTGTCTCCACCACCCCTCCATAGGAATGGTTAGCTCTGGAGAAACACACTCAAAGTTCCCACTGACTCAGTGAGAAGATGAGATGTATAATTACTGGATGATGTATTATAACTTAATAGTAATAGAAATGAAGTGCGTGGTCCATGTAAATTCCATAAATTATCCCCACACCACCTATGCACTCCTGTCCGCTGCATGATTACCCATAGTGCCTAACGGCATTGCCACAGCAATCCTGAAAATCAGGAAATGATAGGAAGAAAATTAATGTGACCACACTGCATTTTCTACGAAGAATTCCTTGCGGGTCACAAAAGAAGGTGAATCGACATAAGAACGTGGAAAATCGCATAAAGCAAAGGATGTGAATGTGACCAAGAAAATGTAGTCAATATCAGACGAGATTAGAAGTGTGCAGCATAAAAGACCCCTCTGTTTTTCCTTGGAGAATTCATTCCCAGACCTAATGTTCCCTCAATCGATGCACTGCACATCTTAAGTACTGTAAGCTTATGCCCTCTTAAAAAGGAGCCTGAGTAATTTTTCTGCTTACATCCATTCCGATATGGTATCGTAATATCTTCATGTGGGGTGGGAATGGAGGCTGAGCTTCCGTTTCTGTACTGGAGATGGAGTACGGATGCATTATATTTGACAAAGAATTACAGAAGCTAATATACGTTCGGATATTAGCTTGGTGAATCAGAAAATTTTAAAGAGCAAAATATACAGCAAAGCAAGAAGCAATGTAAACAAGGTTTGGGTCAACTCTACGGGAATCTCAGCCATAAATGCCTCCAGGAGAAAGTTTCAGACACACAAGCAATTTAATGCAAGTGGTTGATGTTCAGTCCTTTGGACATGAAGAACTTTTGTGCATGCAAACTAGCTATTTTTCCTCCAGGGCCCCTCAGCCATTTCTTTAGTGTTTCAGGGAATCACATATTTTACGTACTTAGAATGCATGAATTCCCTTTCTGCTCACCAATAATGTAAGGGAAACAGCATGGTCCACAGTGAAAGAAATGTTCTAAGTCATGACTACTGTGGATCATTCTTTAGATGATTCATATTTGGATTAACTTTTCCACCGGCTGCAATCAACCTTGCGCTATGGAGCATTCTGCAGATGAAGAAAGGGGCTATGCTGAACCGTATTCCTTATTTTCCCACTAAAATCAAATGCCTTTTCATGAGACGATACTTCCTTATGATTGCACAAGTAAAAGAAGACCTCCAGGGCCCAGGGATTTAGCTCACTGTCCCAGTGCCTGCCCGAGGTGAAGCAGGTGGGAGGAGGTCTTGAGTTCGATTCCCAGTACCAACACATACAAGAAATTGAAACCTGACCTGGCATATTTCCCTTAATTCTTCACTTGTTTTCCAGAGTGATCACTTTAAACATGTTCCAACTCACAGTGAAGGATTTGCTTTACCATTATTTAAGATGAGACCAAAAACAATGTTCTAAGTCAATTGACTGTATTTCCTTTCTGTTCATTCATTAGTACTCAACAATATTTAGTTAATTTTTCCTTTCAGTCTTACTTGCATTTCAAATATAAAAAGTGACATAAAACAACCGGATCTAACATTTAGACAGGTGTGTATATAAAAATGTTTATCTTATGTGTCTGGGACTAACACATGGAGATAAATTTATAGCATTCTTTTAAAATATTCTTAGTATGATATGTTTGTCATTAGTTTTAGCAACAAGATTATTACCTTTCCAAATGTTATATTCTCAAATCAAAACTATTCATTTAAAAAATATCTGATCAGGGACATTGGAGATGGCTCACTAGAATAAACTCTTCCCTGGTAAGTTGCAAGGGCCAAAGTTCAATCCCAGGTTCTTCCAAAAAAAAAAAAAAAAAAAACAACGCAATGCAATGCAGCACAATACAATACAACACAATAAAACACAACACAACACAATACAATATCTCTGATTAACATTTTATGTAGAATTAACTCGAAATTTGTATGTCACTTCGCTTTCTCCTGTTTTGGAGGCATTTACCTAGTTATCCATCCACTTACCAACATAAGCGAAAAATCAAATTTAACACAAACATTTGTATTATGAAAGCACAGGGATAGGCATTAAAGTATCTCTCCTCTGTTGGACTACATGCATTGTCCGATCTCTCTGCAAACGTTGGGACATGATTTCCTTCTACCCAAAGGCCAGTTCTTGAAACTGTAGATAAGATTTCCGATAAGTAACATTTTCTAAGCTTACTATGCACAGGGAAAACATAAAATAAATTAGTTTTCCCACTGGGTCACCATGGTTAGCCCCTTCTGATGAGTCTATTAAGTTCCTGCAATCTCAGACTCTCCTACACAAGGAGACAAGGCTGATATTTGGGTGAAGATATCTGTTGGGACAGTATTTTCCCCTGTCTTTCACATGTTATGTTTCTCGTTTTCTCATAGTAGGGAAGAGACCCACAGTGGCTGTCACTGTGCAATGGCTCACATTCCTTTTATTTACTTATTGATATTTAACTTTGAGTTAAGGTCCCACGAAGTTCCTGAACTGTCCAAGTGTAGCTCAAGATTGTATTATTCCTGCCCCAGCTTCTCGCTGGGTTTACAAGCTGATTCTACCATAATGGAATAACTTTATATATTGCTGTCTTAAACTCATATGTTGAAAACTTAAGGTTTAAATTTATATGTTAAGTTATGTTTTGGAAAACGGTTTTGGGCCATGATTGTTGTTTATCGTGCTGACGTGCGGTCTCTGGCAGGCGATGGACTATCCTAACACAGAATGATGTATCACTCAAGGAAGGGATTTGTTGTAAAAGCAAGCTCCATCTGCTACACTTGCACCCTCTCCCTTGATACCCTGTGTAATGAGAAGTCTACAGAACCTCCCCAAAGAATAAAGTGCTCCTTTAAAAGCACAACTTTTTGTATTCCACTCTGTACTTTTGTTTTAATAAATAATGCACTCATTGTGCTAACAAGGAAAAGACAAAGGCATTTCCAGTCTTACATAAAACATCTTTATGCAGGACAGTACAGTCAGTTTATCTCCAGAATTTCAAAACCAGTAGCTACCAACATTTGATGTCCAATATAGTTATCAGCACAGTAGGCAGTTCTGTCCTCTAAAGGACCTGATGGTTGCTTTATTTCATGCCGCTAAATGGAAAGTCAAGGTTAGGCACTTGTATTTGATGTTATGTTGTTAAGAGTATTTGTAGTGGGACACCAGTGATTGGGTGGACAGGTGAATGGATGAATGGATGGGTGGGTGAATGGATGGGTGAATGGATGGATGAATGGGTGGTTAGAAAAGTGGATGGATGGATGGATGGATGGATGGATGGATGGATGGATGGATGGATGGATGGATG
>PVKA01017362.1:0-22240 GCA_004027165.1 Ctenomys sociabilis | reverse complement strand
TGAAGCAGTTTCATCTACATGGGCTCACTGATCGTGACATAGAATAAAGGACTACGTTTGCCCCACAATGGCTAACAGCAACTGAAGTAGTATAGTCTTAACCACAAACTCATATCCATGCACAGGTGTTCACATCCTTCAATGATCTCAGCCCTGGAGGTGAGATTCACCATCTTCTAATGGTTCACAAAATACTCTTTTTAGTACTGCAAATCTATTTATATTAATTTCATTTGGGAATGTGATTATGCACTACTTTTCTAGCAATGGATTTGGTATAGCCAAATAACGTCATTAAAAAAATCAGACGTCCCCTGGTAAAGAGAAGCAGGGAGAATGAGTTCTAGTCTTTTATGAAGGGGGCAGTAAGAGAATATTGAGTCCACCCAGAAAATAATGAATAGAAGACTTTCAGGTACATTCTTAATCACAGTGAGTGTTTCACTCATCCTAATCTCAGTTTCCACATTTATGTCATGGAGTTAAAAGAAAGCAGATTCATCTAGTGTCCCTGCTGTGAACATTCAGTGAGCTGACACTTGTCTGTCAGCAGCCTGCAGAGCTGTCCATCCTAACCAACACAGCTTAACCCCGATGGACACCAATCCCCATTCCTATGCAATTATTTTAGGAGGAGTTTATTAGCATGTTATGGTAGAAATCTAAAATACCATCCCAGAGCCTCATGTGCTTGGAAGGGGATTGGATCATGAGGGTGCTACTCTCATTGATCAATTAGGCTTTTGATTCATTCATGGCTGACATTGGGCAGTAGAGCCTGACAGGGGTGGGTCCGAGGACGCAGGAGCTGAAGAGTGTATCCTCTACAGTCTGATGCCAGCTTTTCCTTTGTTTCTGTCCTTCCTAAATGTTAGGATGGGCTGCCAAGATATCCTCTTCCCTGGCCCTCCTACCATGCTGTAGCTGCCCAGGAATCAGCTGACCATGCACAGAAAATGGGAACAAAATTAAATCTGCTCTCTGCTAAGTTGTGAAGCCTGTCATGTTATCCCGACCGCTTGATAGTGTCTTAGACACCTGCTCAGTTTTACATTTCTTGAGCGGATGTTAGCCTTTTAATTTCCCCACAGTAGAACATGGTTATCTGACGGGATCGCATGTGCATGCAAAGTGGGATATGGTCTTTTGGATGGAGTTCTTACTAGGAATCAAGAGAGCCTCTGCTTCATGAGACAATAAATATCACAAGGGACATAGGGTGACCTGGTACATAACAAGCGCTCAATGAATAAGACTGCCATTTATGTCCCAATAATGTCAAGAGGCCATCTATCTTAAATCTGTTATCCACCAAGTGAAAAAGGAGTTATTTTAGTGATGTGTGTTACTCAGTTTTGTGTTGCTGTACAAAATCTCTGGCAGAAAAAAAACAAAATCAAAAAACAAAAAAACACAACCTTGTAGAAGTAGCACAGCTGCTCACGGCTTCTGTGGCAGCAGTGCCTGGTCAGCTGGCTTCATTGCTGTGTGACCATGGAGAGGCAGAGTGTGGTTGCAGAACGGCATGTTGTAGGAACTCTTTGAGCTCATGAGGACCAGGAGAAAGAGCAGGCCAAGCCATGGAGAATAACTCCAGAGAGAGATACAGAAGAGAGAAAGAGAGGGTAGAAGGAAAGGGGATGAGAATACAATGTGTGCTACAAAGGCCAGCTTCCAGGGATCGCTTTTATCCAATTCTACCTCATCTAAACTGGCCACTGTGCTGAGAACTCATCCAAGGATGATTACGTTGGCAGAACACACACTTCAGGTACCTCTCTCTCAGCTTCACCTCTACACACTGTATAAAGGGCAAACCAGTCCTGAATGCATGGGTCACTGGAGAACACGTCAGAGAGAAACTGTACGAGGAGGAGGTCCTCACTTGTATGAATCATTCTTTCAACACTACACAGGTCTCATCGTCTCTGTTTTCCAAAGTCTTACTCATACTCCTCAAGTTGTACAGGACAAACATTAAGCATTCTCCTCGGTAGGCAAAATGTTCCTTGAACCAGGTGAAACTGACTTGTTTTGTGCCACCTTCTTTTCTTACAGTTGGTTGTAGACAAGAGATGACAGAGTCCTAGATCGTGACGGAATCCTAGACCTCTACTGGGCTTGTAGTTTTATATGGGGATAATCTGAATGGATGAGGCAAAGAGGAACAACCTCATGCAAATGATACTATATGATCATTTGGAATTCAACGCCAATTACTCCCATGAAGTCCTATTTTGTGCATGGCGAGGAGAAGTTCTTTAAAAGTCCAAATGAGGGCTTTGACATTCTCAACCAGGAGAGCTTCCTTTCTTTTCTATGGCACATGCCTTTCGGAGAAAATAACCATTTGCCCCAAAGAACATACCATACAGCTTTCAGGCTCCCCGGATGTCTCGGACATCCATGGAGGTCATTTGCATGTCATCTACTCACCGACAGGCTGTAACGCATAAATACACAGCTATTTCCTCTTGGTTCACTGAGAAGAAGGTTTTAACCTAATAGTGCTTAGACAAGATACCATGTCTGCATCTGGTAGTAGGAACAACTACCACAAAGACAACAATATGCAATGTATTCATTATTATAACTGTACTAGTAACCTGTTTTGAAACTATCTCATTGCCACTTCTTTCTCAATAAAATCATTAAAAAAAAAAAAAAGAAGAAGAAGAAGCAGGCTGGCAGACATCTCAAGAGGACTAAATTGCGTGCTTAGGCCCGCACAGGAACCAGGGTTCGATTCCTGGGGTATTGTGCCAGCCCTGCCCCTGGGGCCTACTGAGAGGAGGACTGAGTTTGAGCATGGTGATGTGCACCTGTAATCCCTGCACTTTGGTGGCTGAAAACAGGAAGATCACTACAAGTCCAATCTGTGTAGTGAAAACCTGTAGACCCTGTAGTAAATGCATTAAAATAAAATAAATACTGAAAAGGAAAAGAAAAATCCCCTTCAGTTACAGTTAAATGGTTCAGATGGGCTGGGTTTAAACTCAGCATTTTACTGACTGCGGTATCTATTAATACGCGGGGGCCGAGGAGATTAGCTCAGTGACATCACCACATGGCAGGCAAGCGCAAGGATCCAGATTTGATCCTTGGTACTGAGTGCCTTGTTGGCACGGTACCAAACCCAAAATGGGGCATGGGGGTGCATGCCTGTAATCCCAGGACTGGAGAGGCTGAAGCAGAAGGCTCACTACGACTCCACACTGTGTGGCAAGACCCTGCACCACAACACAAACAAACACACAAAAATACATTGGGATTCTCCTCAGGGAAGCTCACTTTGTACACTGCATCTAGACAGAACCTCTGTTTTGTGAAGGCGGCTTGTGTTTGCTAATGAGTACTGAGTAGCCCTTTGCAGGATCTAACTAAGGTGTAGGATCCTGTCGGTATCACGCACTTGCCAAGTATCAGAACTTGAAATACATGGTCGCTGACGATACAAAGCCAGCCAGTATCGTCAGGAAACCATCCACACATTGATTCCCGCGCCTGTTACTGCGGAAGGACTGAGGGCTGGCAGTATTTTTCTGGAAAACAATTAGAGGCAGTCACAACGCCAGGGTAGGACATTACCCAGGCATGGCTGGGGTGCTCTGGAATCGGGAGAAGGCCTGCAGCGCTATTAGTGTAGTTGCAGCGTGCTCCGCTGTGACTCACTGGGTCCAGTGACTTGAACTGTTGATTAAGGGCTGGGGAGATGGCTCAGTGTAACAAGTGCTTCCCTGGCAAGCGGAAGGGTCTGAGTTGAAGGGTCCCAGTTTCACAATAAATGAATAAATGGAAGGAATTGGGATGAAATGAAATATGAAAAAATAAAATATTAAGTATTCTTTCTTTTCTTCATGCTGTACAGTTTTACCCAACCATGTTTATCAGGATCCCATGAGTAGCTAGTAAAAAAATCATATGTAAATATTTTAAAATTTAAGCAATACCCCTGTGGCGTCATTAGTGTCAGTATTAGTAGCAATAGTAGGGAGGGGTCGTACTATTGACAGATAATGATTCCAGAAAGCACAGAGGGTACCCATTCATCCTACTTCTAATTGACATATACTATGAAAAACCAAGTGTATATTAAACAAGCTCACCTTGCACAAGGTCAATTGCAATAGAAGTGCCAGGGGAACCTGAAGGAGTCAAGTCTAAGAGGAATAAAGCTTGAAGGAAAGAGAAAATAATTTATTGCATTATATTTGCTTTTTGGCATGTGAAATTCAAATCTTACAAACCGAGATATTACAAAGCATATGGTGCATTGCTATTTCTCTTAGGTGTTTCTCCCAAGCCAAAACAAGCCAGGAATAAGGATTTCCTCCATAAAGAAGAGAAAGCATCTGAAAGCAATGTATTCCCTGAGTAGATTTCCCTACAGTAGGAAAGTGCAGCAAAGCATTGTGGGACTTGTCAGACTGCTCAAATTTCAACATGAGTCTAAGTGGGACAAATCCTTCAACAACTCATCAATATGTCACTGAAATAATACGCAGTTGGACCTATTTATCTAAATGTGTGGATTGCTTCCATGCAATCTAACATTTACCAGATTGATTCTGGCAGAAATGATCTCATCATCAGGGCCTACATCATGTCATGCAACACTGTTTTCCTCCAATGTAATAAATGTGCTTTCGCACATCGAGAATAGCTTCCTAAGCCGCTTTATGATTTCAAAATATTATTTGCAGTGATCTGCAAGAGTTTTTTGAAAATGTAGAAAAGCACAATAAATTGTAATTTTATTTCCTTTAGCAAATCCTGGTCTCTCCCATGCAGGATGCATTGAACTCTGGGCTATAAATGTGTAAAATAATAATTTATTCACACAATTCTATAAGAGGAAGGGTTTCACTCCACAATGGGCATTTGTACATGTGAGTTCTCACAGATTTTTTTTTTTTTTTTTTTGGTCATACAGTGCATAGAATGCTTCCCACTGTATCTATTCAGGGGATACATTGCTTTCAGATGCTTTCTCTTCTTTGTTGGTGAATCCTTTTTTCTTCCAGACCTATATTTATTTTTAAAACTTTAGATAGGAGCTCAAACTAAGCCTCTATATTACCCATGCTGGGTTTTAACTTGTGATCTTCATGTTGGACCTCCTCCAAGGAAGGGGTTACAGGCATGAATCCAGTATCCAGCTTTAGATATATTTTAGGATGAATTCGTGGGAAACACAAATGGCATGGACAGAATATCTTTTTACTTTTTATGTGTAATATCCATTTCCTTTGAAAATTAGTTCATTTTCCATCCACCAAATTGTGAGAGAGTACATTCCTTTAATGAGTGTGGTCACTTGGCTGGGCTAAAGTGTCATAAAATAAAGCTAAATTCTTATTTGCTTTTCTTTATGTAGGAATATGATTAAGCATTTACACTGATGAGTTCTAGAGCATATACTTCTCAATCAGGAAGCTCCCTTCACAGTTTTCACAGAATCATTTGCCAGGCACTGCTCTAGTGGAGGGGTAAAACTTCACTTGTCACTTTGACCGCTAATTCGCTATTCTCTACCACACACAAACTGCATTGCGCTGGTAACAGAGTAGGGTGGGGAAGAATTTTGCATTCAACAAATTATACAAATCCATATGAGGGCCAAAGTGACAAAGAGCACCCTTGGGCTATTGGCCAGAAATGCCAAGGAAAACGGTTTCATTTCTGATGTGACATTTGTCATAGGACTCTTTAAACTACATATCTGACTTTAATAAACATCACAAGAAATGCCAAGAGAAAATGCAAGACTTGTTCGTTCTGAGTTCAATCCCCAGTACCACAAAAAAACTAAAACAACAAGTAAGTTCAAGGCCCCAAGTTCGATCCCCAATGCAAACGTATCATGGCAATGATAATTTTCAACATGTTTATTGAATATTCTTCCTATTTTTATTTACTTAGGCTTTGGATTCATTGAGCTTCTTGGACAGTGGTATTTTGCTTTGTAATAAACTGGCTGGGAAATCCAACAGTGCTAACAATTACACTAATTATTCTCACAATACAAAAGGAGAAGAGAAGGAAATTCTAAAAAATTCTCCTCATTCAGAGTAGATAAATAAATCATTCTCTTGAAAACTGGTGTGGCAATGCCCCCATATATTTTTTCTTCTCTCCTACTGATGAAACAAGTGAAAGATTCAATTTGCTTTTTGTTCCTGGGAAATCAATCAAGATTTACGAAAATTACAAAATTGAAGCCTGTTGCAATTAATATCGGAGATAGCAGGCCTCAGAATGACATGATCCTATGACCATGAGAAAATCAGTTTGACATTATCTTTCAATCTAAAAATGCTTCAACAGTTTTCAACTTTTCAGTGGCTTACAGAAATAAAATTATTTTTTTCTTAAAAAATTATTCTGTCGCAGTGTCTTGAGGGAATTGTTTCTCTCCTGACATGGACTCTGGTGACCAATGCTTACATCCCGTAGACTTGGGATTCATTTCCATATTGATGTAACCATGGCAACCATATACAGAATGTAGTAGCACCGAAGTGGCCAGCTGCTTGCCTTCGGTATGCTGATGGTCCATCCAGGGTTTCATCCACCTCAGTAAAAATTTCCATCTACTTCGTTGATGCAATACCTGCTTTTAAAATTTTACAGTTTACCCAGGTATACCTTCTTTGGGTCTTCAACAATGTAATAACAGGTACAACAATGGACTAGCTACACCATGCCAGGTTTTGATATGTTTTGTAATTCACTGTTCAAAGGTGTTGTATTTTAAACTATTTATTATTCCACTTAGAGATATATAAACTGGGCATATTGCTAAGTGTAATACTAATGTTCCTATCATAATTTATTGTATAAAAGCTTCATCATTGTAGTATTTCTTATCCATGTTAACATAAGGACATCTGAATATCTACTGGATTGAAATTTGTAACCAAAGCATGCTTGATATAAAGGAAATAGAGTTGAACATCTCATGAGAAATCTTACAATGAAGAGCAATTTCCAGGTCATTATCGCCCTTCTCAGTTTCCTAAAATGTTGATCTTCATTTTAACATTTACTTACTATCTATATTTTATCCTACATGTTTGTGCTGGCATTCCACTTCTTTATACTTCAAACTATTAATGTCGCAACATGTCTTACTTTCTGATAATGCTTGCATTAAAATGGAACAGAATTCTAAGCATGCGGTAAAGGAGCTCCTTGCAGGCAACACTCCTTATAATCTGAGTTCAGGTGAACGTTCTCATGACAAACATTTCCTGTGCATTCAACGTCACAAATCATCACATAATAAAATTAATTTGCAGATTTGTGTGCTGGTGATAGTTGGAGAATGGGCCTCCAAGATTTTAATCCTAATCCTAATCCTTATCTTCATTAGGATTAGCTGTGGCAGTGATGGTACAGTCCACCCAAATGGGATTAGCAGCTTCATAAACAGAATGAAAGAGGACCAGAGAGCCAACTTGCTCGGACTTCTCCTTGGGATGCGCTCAGCTATACTGACAATCAGAAAGGAAGTAGTTCCTCACACAAGACCAGGGCCACACAGTTGCCATCCAGCTTCTGGGAGAACACGGCGAATATACCTGTCTTTATTGTGCACTGTTTCATCTCAGGTGGTCAGCATAGAGTAAGAATCTGAGACACAAGGAGGAGGTAGACAGTCCATGTGAGCATGCATATAGGCCACGTGCTATCTGCCAGTACTTTTTGTCTCAACCAGGGACACCACACAGAGGGTCTGCAGAGCAACTTGAGGATTCCACTTAACTTTCCATCCCCGCTTTCTAACTCGCAACAAAATTACTGGCAGTGTCATAGGTTCCCTTCCAAATGGATTCATTCCACTTTTCTCCATTTTATGGACTCTTCTGGTCCAAGACTCAAGCATCTCTCAGCTACTGAAGAATGACCTCACAATTGTGCATCCATTCCATTTCACCTTTCTATGCCCACCCACAACAGTATAGAAAAGTTATAGTGGCACTGGCAATTCTGTGCTTCATGACATTCCTCAGAAACCTGAAGGATTCGGTCTGTTGGCTAATTCTCCATCCTCATCCCAAGCTTGATCCCTCTGCTTGGTTCCAGATCAGTAGTTGTCTTCCCGTGTGCACAGGTAATAGAACCTTAATTTTTACGTTCTCAAGGGCTAATTCAACTTCCTTGCCCAAATCCACCAATTCAGGAATTGAAAGATGCAGTGCCTTTGTTAATGATTGCAGTTGTCTCTGGTCTTGACCACATTTGCGGTCATGCTTCACTTGGTTCTTTATGGGATCACACTGTGACCCTGTGTTTATACGGCAAGTCCCTCAGATGAAGGACTTGCCTTCTTCTCATTAACAGCTTAGGCTCAGAATAAGGATGATGTATCCTTCGGTTGGGAGTTGCATGATCCCCAGAAGTTATGTACTGAAATTTTAGTACCCAAGGCAGAAATGCTCAGAGTAGAAAGCTTGGTGGTGTAGGACATGAAGACTTTACACTCACTGATGTATAAATCCATTGATAGACCTATAATCTCACAGCAAGACAGATTTTAGCAGTAATGAAGAATCAAATGAACAATACTACAGTGGTAATGGGGAACTTTAACACACTACTGTCCCAAGGAGATAGGTCAACTTGGTACAAATTCAGCAAAGAAATGACAGAATGAAACCAGATTTGGGAAGACATTGACGTGGTAGACATTTAGAGTGTTTCACCCAGTACAGCATTATCGGGAAATGTTGAAAGTTTGGCAGTACTGTCTGGTTGAAGGAAATAGACAAGTTGTCAAGTTCTGAACTACTTTTGTTCTGTATGTTTGACCTTCCTTGTTTTTACCACTTAGCTTCTTCTCTCCACACCTGTGCACCTATGCTTATATATTTCTCCATCTATATATCTTCTTTCCATTCCATTACTATATTCGTTCAATTAGACTAACATGAAGTGACATTCATCCTAGAATTATGAAGAATCCCATTCCTTGAAAGGAAATCAATGTACGAAACCTGAACAATAGCCAGTAGATAATGATACTTTTACCTTCAGTTTTTCCTTGCTCATTTTGAGGCATATGAAAGCAGATTTTAGAATTAGATTAAATAGCAATTCACTCGCATAAAACGCCAGAATGTATTCTGCTACCTACGAGGATACACAGAGACGATAACCTCCTTTCTTTTAATCTGTGAAGAGTATAAAAATCAGGCAGCAGGAAGAGAAACCTTGCAGAATCAGCAGACTTCTATCACCTGCGCCACTGAAAAGGGAGAGGGAGCTGGGTTTGCTTGTTCTTCCGCAGGCCGGGTCTCCTTTAGATCCCACTGCCATTGTCTGTTATCTGATGCGCGGTTTAATGAAGGCGGCAGCACAGCTGAAAACCCACAATCAAAACCGCAGTAGAACAAAGTGTCGCCTATGAAACCTCGAATCTCCACTGAACATTTTAAACAACATCTGCCCTGAAGAAGTCACCTTTCCGCCACATTCAGTGATTTGTTTTCAGAGCGTTCATGCTGCTGTTTTTCAGGGCACTGTTTTACACAGGATGTAATTTTTCAGTTTCTAAACAGAGATGTTTCGTGGTGAGGATTGATTTCACAATTGCAGTGAATAATTGTTAAAAAAAAATGTGCATGGGATTCTACCCTAAATTTAGTGGTTAGGAGAAAAGAATAGAGAAAGGGACTTTATTTTGTGGGTATTATATCACGTCCCCTGGGCAAACTGGTCTGGAGAGATGACCATGTCCCACACAGGATGATTCCGTGGCACTAGAATCCGTAAGTAGAAGATTTTTAAGCCACTGAAAATCCAACATTGCATAAAACACCCTCCACAATCATGAAAGGATTAGAGGTGATAAATCCTGGTTAGGGGTAAAAATTAGTTCGAACCACAAAGTGGTCCTTATCCGTGTTCAAAACTGTCTCCTGAACAACAGGAGACAGTTTTGTCATTTTTTTGTTACTGAGGCAAAATACCTTCCACTCTCAATTTAAAGAGAGGATTATTTCATTTATTTTTTCAATTCATGGTAATCCCATGTAGTGTGTAACACTTAAATCTTTAACACTGTTGCATGTTATTGCCATGTTGGATTTATTATAAGATTTGGCCAGGAAAAGTGCTGGCCAAATAGCTAGGTGGATTAAAGTGCCTGCTTAGGCAGATGCAGGGACTGGGGTTTGTTCTCTCTTGTGCCATGCTGGCCCTGTCTTCAGGACATGCTGAGATGGAGATTGAGACTGGGCGTGGTGGCACACTCCTGTAATCCCAGCACTTGGGAGGCTGAATATAGGAGGATCACTACAAGTCCCATCTACTTAGTGAGACCCTGTAGATCTTGCAGTAAAATAGGAATAAAATAATACAATAAAAATTGGCCAGGGCATTTCCTTCTTATCTGAAATACAATTGACCGTCATTATCCACAGATTCAAATTACTATGAGTTTAAAATATAGGGGAAAATCTCTTCTAAACTGAATATGAAAAGATAAGCTATAGGCATGAAATATGTACTCTGAATAGCTACTACAAAGCTAGCAACTTGTGAGGTATTAAATATTGTTACTCCCCTATTAGCCTGATTTAAAATGTTTGTGTTTGCATTTGTATAGTTTTTTTTTCTTTCTTTTCTTCTCTTTAAAATGAAAAGAGAGAAGAGACAGTGTTTTGTTTCTATTAATTTACTTATTTTAGTAGAATCAGGGATTGAACTCAGACCCTTATTCTACTGAGCTATCTCCCCGGCTCCTAATATTTTCGTTATCATTTGTATTGATCTCATTTGTTGGTCTGATACTATACTCAACAATCACAACTTAAAGAATTGGGATCGCATTTTCAGAAACTTAATGATTAGCTGTATCCAAGGCAAGCCTGTGAAGGAACACTTGCTACCCCACAGGAACCAGGGAATGGAGAACAGAAAAAAAAAGCCAGAATAAAGATTGAAGGATCAAAAATAATCCCATGCCATCCCTCTGTGATCCACTTAGACCCACAGAATGACACTTACTAAACCAGGTGTCTTGAAAGGTGACACAGTTAAAATTACCCATCACACACCCAAACCTAAACATGGAGACACGCAGACCCAAGGTCTTGTATTCTTGGACAGGGCACAGAGAAACTTGCGAGGGTTCAACATAAGTGGCAGTCTTATGGACATGGAAACACTGCTCCTTCACCCAGGACTGTCTGTATGTACAAGAACAGTGTGGTATTTCAACATCCATAGCAGGAAAAAAAAATTATTCTGTGGACAAATTATACCATTGGGAAGAGCCAACAGATTCAGGGTATGAAACAATGTCCCAAAAGCTCACCTCGTTGATACCTCGGGTTTCTGAAATGTCTAGCCACAAAAATGCCACGGGACAGCCCACTCCACACACATTGGCTGTTGATGTCAGAATGAGATTAAGAGCTGAGACGTAAGAACCAGCCCAAAAGGATGAGCTGGAATTGGAAAATAGAATTTGAAGGTGGTGAGAGTCCTGGGGTATGAGCTCAGAGAACTCTCACGGAGATACAGCTCCGATCCCTGTATAGTTAGACAGGATTGAATTAAGTCACTAAAATGCTCTCACTGGAGCTGAACAGGTGATCCTCATGCTCTGCTTCCCAGAATTTTGGGATCCTCATTCTCATTATGATTTTGGGTTTGGAACTATCAGCCTCAAAATTGCACTTGGGGGCTGGGAGATAGCTCAGTGGTCTAAGTGCCTGTTTGACAAGGGCAAGGGCCCGAGTTCAATCACCAGTACCACATGCTGAGCGGACCACCAAAACCAAAACCAGGCATGGTGATGCATGCGTGTAATCCCAGTGCTGAGGAGGCTGGCAAGGGAGGATCTGTACGAGTCCACGCTGGGTAGTGAGACCCAGTACAAATAAGTAAATAAATTAATAAATGTTTTTTTTTGTTTGTTTTTTGTTTTTTCAAATTTGTATTGTGCTACTGTCCCTAGTATTGAGTTAAACATTACAGTGTTACCCTCCATATTAATCGTTAGATGATGCATCCTGCAAAGCACAAAGCTGGGTAACAAAGCGCGTTACCTAGGAAGTAAAAAACAACATGGACACCACGGCCTTCATAGACTGGAAATCAAAAGGTTAATCAACTGGGAAGATACTTGGCTGGACAGAAGCCCATCATCCCCGGGAAAGGCAGGCACCCGCATACAGCTATTTCTGAGTCACTACAGTTTTACGTTTGACTAGGTATGAAAACTCACTGGCACACTTCATGTCTTTCTAGGCTGCTAAATATATTTTTAAGGATCTCTCAAAGAGACCCTCTGTGAAGACAGGAACAACCCAGGAACTAAGAGTGTTTTCTTGACCTTTTGTGGATCATGCAGCATCTTGAGCTCAAACAGCCACTGAAATCGTGCACAAAAGTGAAAGAGCAGGATGGTGTTTTTCCAAATGCTAATTTCACAAATGCCTGTCCCCTTAGCTGACACAACTGTGTTCCTCTGAGATTCTCCAAATAATTTCAGTAGGTTGATTGAAAATAACAACCAAAAAGACATACGCTTGTGAAGGAGATGGACCTGTGAAAGAAAGTCACTGCCCATAGCAGCTTGACATGTATTTTCAGCTTTCACTGTGCTCTTCTTTTAAAAGTGTGTGACTGTGCTAGCCAAGGAGAGAATAGTTTGCTCTGTAAGGTGTTTAGACAGAGCCAAAGGTTTAGTAAAGTGTAAGTACAAGAAAGGACAGGTCACTGTCCATATACACAAACCCAGCAAGGAGAAAGCCTGGGTGAAGGATGCTATCTTGAAATCCTAAAAGTAGGGTTAACCCTGTCCTGTGGATGTATTAAATGTACTTGTAAACCCTGCTGTGGATAGTACCTGAACGCTAACATTGCTCCTGCTTTGTTTCCCTTAGACCTGTTTCTTTTTAATGTTTTGGTCTCCATGTGTAAGGAACTGAAGATATAAGTGTATAAGAAGAGGTAGGAAGAGAAGTTCTGCTGTGCAGGAGGACAAGGGGGGATAGGGAGGGAGAGGGAGGGATGGTAGGTAGAGAGAGAGACAGAGAAACAGAGACAGACAGGGAGACACAAAAGAAAGATAGAGACAGAAAGATAGAAAGAGAGATGAAAAGAGACAGAGACAGACAGACCAAGACATAGAGAGGAGGGAGAGAAAGAGAGAGAGATGGACAGAGACACCAAGACAGAGAGAGACAGGGACAGAGATAGGAAGGTGTCTCAAAAGGTGTCACAGTTTAAATTACCCATCACACACCCAAACCTACACATGGAGACACTCAGACCCAAGGTCTTATACTATTGGACAGGGCACAGAGAAACTTGCAGGATAAGTGGCAGTCTTATGGACATGGGAACACTGCTCCTTCACCCAGGACTGTCTGTTTGTACAAGAACAGTGGGAGACAGAGAGATGAACAGAGAAAGAGATGGAGAGACAGAGACAGAGATGGAGAGAGAAAGAGAGTGAAAGATGGAGAGAGAGAGACTGAGAAAGAGAGAGAGAGAGACAGGGACACAGAGATGGAGAGAGAAAGAGAGAACAAGAGAGAGACAGAGAGAAGGACACAGAGAGGGAGACAGAAAGAGTTACTGCGTGAATTTGGAAGTCTTAGCTGACCAAAGAAAAGTGTTTTACATGCCATTAAGTGGAGAAAAGATGAACCCAGTGCTCCATTTTTAGAAATGCAAAATAATTCAACACGGAAAATATCAAATGGGTCCATTTGGTTGTCAGATCCAAAGTAAAATTGAAAGCACAGAATTGAATGAGAATCGTTAAGCACTTCACATGTTCTACCCTCATGAGGGTTTAAGTTAGTCTGTATGAACCTGTTCTACATTTTAGATCAGCTGAAAGAAAAGGGACTGAAGTTCCGCAGCAAATAGAGATGATATTTTTTTTTTTTTTTTTTTTTTTTTTTTTTTTTTTTTTTTTTTTGTCTTTTTTGAGACAGGGTCTCACTATGCAGTTCAGGCTGGCCTTAAGCTCACTTTGTAGCTCAGGCTGGTCTCGAACTCACAACAATCCTCCTGCCTCAGCCTCCCGAGTGCTGGGATTACAGGCATGCGCCACCACGCCCGGCTAAATTTTCTAAATGTATAAATAACTGTCAGGGGAATCTCAGGACACCTAGGCAGGTAAGGAAATAATAATAACAATAATATATTGGATTATAAAAGTACAATATAATTTCCAAAAATTATGAGTTTTGGAATAGGAGTTTAATTTCATACCCTAAACAAGAATAGGATGACTACGTGTGTCTGTGTGTGTGTGTGTGAATTATAGTCATTTTGAATGGATATATTGGCATTTATCAATAAATTTAATCAAAAAATGCTGGATTTCTACACAAAATAATGACAAATATTGCTGAAGAATATTGAAGGAGGCTTGTATACATAAAAGCTAAATTCTGTAATGGCCTTTGCCAGCTCATTATTCTTAAATTGTTAGTTCTATCAAAATTCTTTATAGATTCATCAAAATTTTAATCAGCATCTGCAAATACCATACCTTTGTTAAAAATCAGAGTCCATAAATTCATTTTCTTTGCCCCGCTTTTCTCTAAACTTCCTGCTAAATACCATGTAATTTTGGCTTTTGTATTTAAAGGTGTGTTTCAAGGTTCTGATTCCAACACTTTAATGTTGAACATAGAAATCAACTGGCATGTGTTTTGTATCCTAAGAACTTTGTTAAACTGTGTCTTGATTTTATGTACTTATTTATAAAAGTGTTTGGTACAGAGTCTCTGGCTCCTGGTGCTCCCCTGCTTTCAGCCTCCCCAGGGCCTCTAGACTGAATGCATGCAAATATTTTAAGTTCTTTTGCCATTAGTTCCTTAATAATGGATAAAATCATTAACCACATGACATTTAGTTTTCCTTATGTATTCCAAGTCCTTTAGAAATGATTTAAACTAGGTGAGAGGATTTAAAATAAATAATAATAATAATAAAGTAGATGGGAGGATTGCACAAATTCTGTTTGAGTTTTACAGCATTTGATATCCAAGGTTTGAACACCTTGGACCTGAGTACTTACGGAACTTTCTGGAACCAATTACCTATTGATATATAGAGAGAGGTTCTATTCTAATTCAGGTATCTCCAAGGCACCCACTCTATTATTCGTCTTGGGTTTAATCTTTCCTTCTTTTTCTTTTTTTTTTATTTTATTGATGTAATTTTTATTTTTTAAAGAGAGTAAAAAATAGTAAAACAATTAGAAATAGTACAAATTCCACTGATCAAAGTCATAGGAATTCAACGATGGTTGTTCTCTTGCATATGATTGCCCTTAAATTAGTTACTCAGATTACCAGAGATATGCATGCAAAATTAGCCCCCAAGATTTAAATTTAAAACAAGAAAAGAATTAATCACCAACTGTTCCTTTCAGGGGAACAGCAGAAATTAGCCATACAATTATCCAAGCTATCTGTATATATGCGTATTTCTTTGCAGTTCCTTCTGTCATTCTTTTCTCCCTTCCCTCATCCCAGGAATATCTAAGTATTCCTTCCTTCGAATACTTTCGTTCCCTTTCACATCATCTATCGGTCCTTTCTCAAGATACATAGCGATTACAGTCCTTGCAGAGAATTTGCCCCTGTACCTGGTACATCTTACACCTGTTCTTTTTGCTTTTCTGTTCTCTTTGACTCCCTTACAACCCCTCTGCCCCTCACTGTTTACAAAACATTCTTTTTGTAAGAATGTTTTTTTGTAAGAATGTTTCATTCTTTTTTTTTTCTTGTTTCTTCATTATTTTTCCCAGCTGCCCCTTTGTTACCCTTCTCATTTGAACACTTGAGATGTGAGAAGAAATTGTGCCTTTTTCATTTTTGAGGTCAAGGTTAGAAAATTGACTTAAAACCTTTCTGTAAGATGAAGAGTCTTGATTGATTTTTGTGAGAGTACTGGTTTGTACTACTGCTTCTTCATTTCACAATTTATTTATTTATTTACTTACTTACTTACCTACTTACTTATTGCATTTGTTGAGGTTTTTGTGTGATTTCTGGATGACTTCAAAGTGTGTGTGCTTTCATGTGGGAGTTTTTTAAATATTTCTGTAATTTACAAATGCTTTGAGTCTCTTATAATCCGTAAACATAGGCAGTGTGACTCCATTAAGTTCACTGAAGGCATGGTTATGGCTGAGCTATGGCTCACATTGTGGTGAAATTTTTACAGCCCATAAGCCTTAAGTTACAAAGTCAATGTCCATTTATTGTGATTTTTTCTTCAAGTTAAGGGTGTTGTACGTGATGGAATCCTTTCACACACTTCCTCTGTCTTCTCACGCACATGTCTTGTCAACTGCTGTGACTGAATTTCACTTGAGCAATGATTTCGTTTTCTTGGGACAATTTTGTATTTCTGTTAATCCACCCATTCCCATTAACATTGTTTCATCTCTCCAGCGTGTGTCTTACGGACAACAGCCACTGGTTTAACTTGATAACAGCTGTTCTTTCTAGAATAAGATGGCAAATCAATATTGCTTGAATATGTATTTCAACGCTCAAGAAACTAGAGAGAAATTCCGTTTGACCCAGCTATGTCCCTTCAACGTATCTTTGTGAAAGAAAGCAAACTTTCTTTTTCCTACTTTCATATTTTCAAACCCGTTTTCAGGATGAATACTTTGAAATGTTTAAAGGTTGCAGCTTCCCAGGTGTGAAACTGACTAGTCAGTAAACAAAACATTTTACTCACCGTTTTTACTAACTTTCTTCAGAAAGTTCTTATATTCAGAAATGGAAACATAAATAACAGAAAAGATAGGAGCCGGGGAGATGGCTCAGTGGAATAAACGCATCCCTGGCAAGAGCAAGGGCCTGAGTTCAATTCCTGGTTCCGAAAATAGAAAAAAGAAAAGATAAAAATTATGGGAAAGTATCTAGAAAATTTCTTCCTTTTTTTTTTTTTTTTTTTTTTTTTTTTTTTTTTTTTTTTTTTTTTTTTTTTTTTTTTTTTTTTTTTTTTTTTTTTTTTTTTTTTTGCAGAACTGGGGATTGAATAGAAAATTTCTTCCTTACACAATCACCACACACCGAATTCCACCCACTTCTCTGCCTCTATATAAACTAGTTAAAACTGTAGAAACCAAAATTTAGACATTGTTTGCCAGGATGAAGACAGGCAAGAAGGAAGACAAGGTAAAAGCAATAAAAAACAAAAATCAAGTATTTAGTTAGGTTTAGGCAGAAATATATGCCCTGGTGTTTATGTTTCCAAACCAGTGTACCACAGGGTTTCTCTCTGAGCAAACGTGAGGCTTTTACTCCGGAACCCAAGGTCACTAGCTCCCACACATGGCAGTTTAGCAACAGCTTTCTACTCAAAGCAACTCAAACCCAGACATCAAAGGCTCTGGCGATGTTTTCCAGTCCTGACCCTCTGGTTCTGAAACCTGAAAATTCAACATCTAACCTGATCATTTTCCAGCTCTGTGTGGCAGAGGTCAGTTTCCTTCCATCTACTATCAATTCATACACGGATGAGCATAAGCTTACAGCTGCAAAGTGACGTACGCTTCACAATCAGTTTCCTTGCCCAGAGGAGACTTGGTGGTTGGGAATTTGAGCTCCCAAAAGCAGACTATTTATGAATAACTTTTTTTTTAGCTACAATACATAACGGGGTTCAAGGATTATGCAAATGAGATATGTTGTTAGAAAAAAATAAGAGTCAAAGAAGCCAGTCTGTACCCCTTAATGCAGGCTGTGTGAGTACTTTATTCTTTACAAAGATCACAAAACACATACCACCACCTATTTTTCTGGCTTTCCAGCTGGCCTACATCGCCTTTGCCATCTGAATTGACCAGCCCCTGGACCTCAGACTGTGAATTATCGCAGTCCCTGTTGCAGCATAGATCCAACTCTCTCCTCCCAGCAAGAAATCCTGTCAGCAATGATGTATCTGAATGGCACGTTTAACCTCAGCTTCGCGCCATCAGTGTGAATCCAGGGGAAGGCATCAAAAGTCTCCCAAGTGAGCTCTTTCAGCACCACACACTTAGCGGACAGCGGCATTGAGCATTGGCTGACGATTTTATTTCTTCATGTTTTCCTCTACTGACCACTACACCAGAGTTGCTTCTCATTCCCACCGTGGACATCACTGTCACCAGACTCAGTGTCTTGGGGTTGTGCTGCAAGTCCCCGAGCTGTGCCCTCACGATGTGCGTGATGCACTCCTGTCTCGACAACGGAGACGACATTGACAGATACAAGGAGGGAAAGAAAACGGACGTGCGACACTATGAGCTACATGGAATCACAGACTCTGATTGGCTCTGTGCAGTTTCTGATCTGTTTTTCAATGGTGAGAGTGTCCTGGCAAACACAGGACATAGACATAGAATACATAGAACTGTTTCTGGGGGGGTTTATTTTGCTTTTGGCTTTGTGTTCACTTAAAGAGAGTACAGGGGCCAGGAAGATAACTCAGTGGCTTAAGTACCTCTCTGGAAAATTCAAGCTCCCAAGTTATATCCCCAGTATCGCATGTGCTGGCTGCAGAAAGTATACTGGGTATGCTTGCACCAGTCAGAGAACCACGTGTGTCGTGCACATCTATAATCCCAGCGCTGGGGAGGCTGAGACAGGAGGATCACTATGAATCCCACCTGGGTAACAAGACATAAATAAAATATTTTTAAAAATAAAAAAACAAAGGAAGCACACACCAGATATTTGATTCACCTTGAGAAATCCTAAAAGCTAAGGAATAACAAGGTGGTGTCTTCTAAAAGGGAGTGAGAATTATCTGAGAAAACGAAATGGTAAGATGAAAACGCTCAAAAGGTCCATAGGTTTAGAAATGTGAAAATGTTTATTTTGTTTACTTTTTTCCTTGGTAGAACACAAAAACGCTAAAAGAAAAAAGGCATTAGAAATGATATGAAATTCCATTAAACAAAGTAATAACAATTCAATTGTTACTGTATTACATGATGTTATCTTCAAAAAAGTTGTTTACATTGCCAAATGTAAACTTGTAAAATGGGTATTAAAAAGTAGAATTTTTAAACAAAAGTATTTTATTCTGATATGAACTGAAACTGGTACCTGATTCTCATACATATTTGTATTTCTTCCCCCCCTTAGTCTCTGTCTCTACCTCTCTCTCTCCCTGTCTCTCTGTCTCTACCACTCTCTCTGTCTCTGTCCCTTTCTATTTCTGTCTGTGTCTCTCCCTGTGTCTCCTTCTTTGTCTCTCACCCCCCAGTCACGCTCTCTGTCTTTCTCTTTCCCTGTATCTTTCTCGGTTTCTGTGTCTATCTCTCTTTGCACTTGTTTCTCTTTGTCTCTGTCTCTTTGTCTCTGTCTCTCTCTCTCTGTCTCTGCCTCTCTCTCTATCTCTCTTTGTGCTTGTGTCTCTCTGTCTCTGTCTCTTTGTCTATCTATCTGTGTCTCTCCCCCTCTTCTCTCTCTCTCTCTCTTTCTCTCTCTCTTCTGCCTCAACCCTCATCCTTCTCATCCATTCTGGTACTGGAAAATCAAACCCTGCTTCCACCCTGACATACATCTCCAGCCCTATGTTTTAAATTCTGAAATATGGCTTGAAATATTTGCTTGGATTTTTGTTGTTGTTTGTTTTGCGGAACCAGGGATTGAACTCAGGCTTTTGAGGCTGGACTTGGACTTAGTAACTGCTGCCCAAAATTGCTTTCAAAAGGATTTCTCTTTTGCAAGCACAAAGCCTATCTTCAGTTGCTCAAGAATTTTCCATGTATTGGTGAATAGGCACCAACCTTTCAAGGTTGAGTGGAACAGAAAGATAATCAATAGTTCTTACATCATGAAAAGCAATGTCTCATACCTTCTACAGCATAAGCACTCATTAAATACCTTTGACAAAGTACTGAAACTAATAAATTAGCAAAAATACATGTAAAGAATTTTTTAAAAATCAGATACAGTGTGACAATATTAAATTGCATTTGTATTTCTCATCTATGGAGATGGGCAGAATGCATTTTCGATTTCTGTCAGGAATTGTTATACTAAAAAGGAGAGTCCCGTGTATTAAGTGCCTGCTTTGGCAAGCACAGGGCACAGGGTTCGACCCCAGTCCGCATGCTGCTATGGCCCCACCCATGGGGTGTGCTGAGCTGGTGACTGAATCCAGGCCTGGTGGCGCTTGCCTGTAATCGCAGCACTGGGGAGGCAGAAAATAGGAGAATCACCACGCGTTCCATCTGTGTAGTGAGACACTATACCAAATACACAAATGAAAATAATAACAGAAATAAAAATAAATAACTAATAAAGGGGACAACGCCTACGAATGGCATGTGTGGACCGTACTTGTTTGGGTTTTATGAAAAGTAAAGGCAGGTTTTTCAGTCACTCAAGTGTTGCCGTCTGCTTGGGCTGGTGTGAAATACAGTACAATGTGTAGACTGAAGTTCGGTTCGGTGAGACTTCAGTGAAGGGGGACGCATCCGGGCCTAAGCGTACTTGGCAATTCTTCTTAGCCACCGGGGAGTGGATGGAAGGCAAACTCAAGACATGTGATGACAGTGGCAATACTATGACTCAATCATTCATGCCTATACTGCACAAACATTTGGTCAGCACCTCCCATGAGCTGGACACTGTAAAGGCAGCTGAGGAAAATACTGTGAGTGCTCTGGGAATTTATCTTTTTAAAGTAGTGGCAGAGACTAAACGGACCTCCAGGAATGCATACACAGGGCTGGCTTATCATGGGAGTGCTGCATACTGTCATTACACCGGATGTGAAAGCCGGATTGGATGTGCTTTAGGATAAACGACATTCTTACGAGTTGAAAGTGGGCGAAAAAAAAAAGAAAAAAAAACATTTCATGCCAAGAGCAATGGGAAGAAATATAAACATACAAATAGATAGATAGAGACAGATAAGTAAACACATTGGGGAGGGGGACTTCCCAACCAGAGCGATGTGTGTCAAGAAATCTGCCCTAGGAATTTATCTGAAAAGTGATCTTATCTAAAAAATTAAAACAATATTGGAAATAATAACAATAGGTCCCACGAAATATCCGGGAATCTGATAGGTGAGGGATTAAGACATAGTAGATGAGGATTAGGTAGATGAGAGATAAATATATTATTAGGTAAGAGGTAGATTTTAGGTGGTAAAACAGATGAATGGATGGATGGATGGACAGATGGATGGATGGGTGGGTGGGTGGGTGGGTTGATGGGTGGGTGGATGGATGGATGGACAGGTGGATGGATGGATGGATAGATGGATGAATGGGTAGATGGATGGGTAGATGGATAGATAGGATAGGCAGATGGATGTATGGATAGGTGGTTGGGTGGCTCGAAGGAAGGAAGAGCAGATGGATGGATGGATGGAATTAAGGATGGACAGATGTATGTATGTATGTATTTATGGATGGATGCATGGATAGACGATACATTACAGATACAGCATGCTGAATGGATAAAGATGAAAGGATTGATAGCTGATAGGTAAGTGAATATATTTTGATGAGGTAGGTAGATCATTAGTCCTATACAAATAAAAAAAATTAGACAAGCACTCAAGTATTGGAACATATATATCAAACATATAAAAGGTAGTTCAACTACACCCATTAGTTGTAGATTTATTATTATATAACCAAGAAGGAAAACACACATGTACACTGAATCTGGAATCCCAACGTCCAAGCCTGGCAGACCCTGTGTCTCCTAAGGCTGCTGCCTGGGTCACAGAGAGGGTCTTCTGTCTGTGTCCTCACATGGTAGAAGGTGTAGGGTGCTCTCTGGATTCTCTTATTTGACACTGACCCACCCTGACTTTCCACTCTGCTGATTTTATTACGTTCCGAAAAACTCAGCTTTCAGCTTGGAATAATGCTGAAATCATGGAAATTTGAGTGGAAGGGTACAAACAGTGGGACCATAGGGGTGTATCTGTATGTCCTCCTATCTCTGTAATCAGTCATTCTTCCATCTGCCTAGCCATCTACCCACCCACCCACCTATCCATCCATCCATCCATCCATCCACCCAGCCACCCACCCACCCATTCATTCATGCATCCATCTATCCATCTATCTATCAGTCCATTCATCCAGCCATCTATTCATCCATCTGCCCATTCTACCCATCCATCCATCCATCCATCCATCCATCCATCCATCCATCCATCCATCCATCTATCCATCCATTGTGTCTATCCATCCATTCACCCACCCACCCATCCAACCATC
>PVKA01017361.1:0-45922 GCA_004027165.1 Ctenomys sociabilis | reverse complement strand
CAAAAGTGTGGTGAATAAAAGTAGTAAGATACATTGCAGTGGGGGGCCAGGAAGATGGCTCCGTGGAATAAGAATTTCCCTGGCAGGCATAAAGGCCTGAGTTCATTCCCTGGTTCTGCAAAAAAAAAAAAAAAAGATACACTGTAGTAGACCAGTAATCAATGCCTATTATTATTAACACATATTATGTACTGTATGTAACAGTAGATATACTTTGATATGACTGGCAGTGCAATAGGTTTACTTATACCCGTATCATCCTAAGATGGATGTAGTGCATTAAATTAGGATTCTGGAATGACAGTGATGTTACTAAACAATTGGAATTTCTCCACTTGGTTGTATTCTTATGGCATCACAGTCACCTCAGCAGCCAACCTGCCCTTGAGCAGTGTTAGATGACTTGTGATTCATTATCCGTGTTACTTTGGATTAGGATAAGCTGTGCAATGAGGACTACTTGTGATTTCAGGTGCTCATTTCCTTTCATAAATCAAGGAGTCAAAGATGGGTCATACAAGGTTGGTTTGATGAGGGCTCCATGGAAGGCCCTCAGCCCAACCTGCACTTCCAGTGCTGCCAGGACTCCTTTCACTGCATCATTCTCTCAGGTATCACAAAGAAGTGGTGGGAGAGAACTGCTTCCCACCCCGGCTGAGACACTGCTGCTATGCAGACTTCCCAGAGGTTCCAAATAATCTGGTTTGCAACTTATTAGCAAATCGATAGAGACAAGGTCATTGAGAATGTCTGCTTTTAGCTAAGCACACACACAGACATCCAGATTAATATTCATGTAGATTCATGGAATTACTGAATGCTTTTGATGATCGTCTGATATGATTGTAGCTATTTTGCCAGCCAACTGTTTCTAACTTTGGCAATTGGAAACTTTCCCTTTCACCCACTCCTATCTTTTCACTTCCATTATTTTCCTTACTTTCTGGAACTACAGGATGCTCCTGTCTCATCTTGAACAACTTCTTACCTGCTCTGTGATTAGCCTTTTCTCCAAGGAGTTCCCATTTCTTTACTTGGAAAATGGAATCTAAGAAAGGATGAGGAATGCGCTTGCACTACTGGGAGATTGTGGCTTCTAGGTCTTTTTGTTGCAGAAAACTAGGAAATATGTAAAAATGAACATAACTATTTGTTTCTGTATTAAGCTAAGTGGTTCATACCGATGTCGTTGACTTGAATTTAATTTAGTACCCCATGATTTACTGTAGCCTTTCCCCTTGTTTGCTTCCACAGACCAGTGATGGAGAACTATTCAGAGGTGAGGGTCAAACCCACAAAACCCACTTATTTATCACAAGATGCCAACACTAAAGTTAAACCTGAACACAGAGGTTTTAATTTAGAACAAACAACTAGTACATTAACATCTTTTGTCCCAAGTGCAAGATATCATACTTGCCATGGGTTTGCCACCACCGCTATAGACTGATCTAAACATGTATTTTGGAAGTTTCTCTTCTCTTCTTAAAATGTACAAGCATTCTTGCCTTAGGATAAAATCTGAAATCTGAACTTCAAGCTCTTGTTCATGAATTAAATTTATTATTTTTCCTTTAGCAACCAGGGACAATTCATGAAAGAACCAAGAAATTATTTTAACTAATTCCCTCTTCATGCATATAATAAGAAAGCAATTCTTAAATAAATTAAATTCTATATATTTATTCATTTAAGTTTAAATTCCAAAATTAAATATGTCTTAATAAAGTAATAACAATTAAGACTATATCATATTTTTATTAAAATAAAAATCAAGTTACACTAAACTTAGAGTAGTATTTCTCAAATATTTTTCCATTATAAAATATTTAAGGAGATATGTTTCACACAGGAAATAGAAAATGAAAGAAATATCAAAATAAGTGACAGGTACATAGTGTGTGTGTGTGTGTGTGTGTGTGTGTGTGTGTGTGTGTGTGTAAAAGAGAGGCAGATAGAAACAGACAGACAAAGGAGAGGTTAAACTTTAAATAAAATTTAACATTAGTTTTTCTACTTAACCTTTATTTTATTTATTTATTTACTTACTTACTTTTACTTGTTTATTTATTTATTTTGTGGTACTGGGGATTGAACTCAGGACCTTGTGCCTGCCAGGCAGGAGCTTATGCTGCTGAGCTATCGCCCAAGTTCTTAACCTTATTTAAATGAAACTATTTTGTAATTCATAATTATACTCTTAGAAAAAGAAAACAAGCATCAAAGTGTTTTTAAATAGCACTGAAAACTAAATACTAAATCTGACAACTTCAGAAATATTGGACACAGCTTTGATGATAGATGAATAAGTAGGTACTCAAAAGTTTAAAGTTTAAGTTTTAGCTTGGAGGGTTGGTGAAATAGCTCAGAGAATTAAAGTGCCTGTAAGCAGGTGCAGGGCCTGGGGGTTCAATCCCCAGGCCTGCCATGCCGGCTGCACCTCTCAGAGCGTGCTGAGACGCCAATTGAGACTGAGTGTGGTGGCGCATGCCTGTGATCCCAGCTCTTGGGAGGCTGTAAACAGGCGATCACTAACAGTCTGATCTAGTAGTGAGACCCTAAACGCCCTGTAGACTCTTCCCTAAAATACAAACATAAGTAAATAAATGAATAAATAAATAAATAAATAAATAATTTTTTAGCTTGGAGGAAAACAAGAACTCCCTATCAGGTCTCTGTATTCATGTCTTGGATGCATCTCTTCATATTTTTGAATTTAGACAAGTTTTTAAGAAGACTCTTATTTAATCCCTGTTTCACCTCAATTTGTAGCTGCCCTCAACACTGAAAAAGTTGCGGCCTCAGCATCTCAGTGCTGAGCTGTATCAAATACTCGAACAGATGTCTGTTAGCAGCATTTAAAAAGCTTGACAGACTGAATGTGATCTGCCTTCTGGCCAAAAAGGAAGTGAGAGCAGTGCGGCCTTAACCTCCGCTCTGCCTTCCTAACGTGAAGCTGAGCTGGCATTGCGAGGAGGACTGGCAGCCATGCTGCCTGACCAACGAATGCGCCACCCTTTGCCAACTGTGTGTGGAGGAAACGGTCTGCTGACTGGCACGGATGCCCATTCCTGCTGCGCTAGGCATGGGACCCAATTCTAAAACATAATTTAAGTGTCTGACATGGCTCACAAAAATATTGCTCAATACATCAAAACTTTTTACTTAGTGCAAAGCACTGCCTAGGGAGTTTCTCTTGAATTGCTACAACACGTGCTTTTGTCCAGAGGTCATGTGTTGTCTCACATGATGTCATCTATGGTGAGAAAAAGAACACTTGTCCACTTTCATGCAGCCTCTGCAGTGTGACATACCAAGCAGACTGATCAGCAGTCATTCTGTCTTTGCCTGAGTTGTAACATTTCTTGCTAACTTTGGTACAGGATGTTAAACTTCTCAGGGATAGTATTATGTAGGCAGTTTTTATTTATTTATTTATTTGTTTGGTACAGAATCTCACTATGCAGCTTGGACTCATAGTGAGCCTCCTGTCTCAGCCTCCCCAGTGCTGGATTTACAGGCATGCATCACCATGCCCAGTTTCTGAGGCACGCACAGCACCTCCAGGGAATGATGTACCAGGGACTGAACCCAGATTCTTGAGCTTGAGAGGAAGGTGCTTAGACTGCAGACCTATCTCCATAGCCTTTGACAAATTTTAGTATGACTAGTCATTATAGTTTGTGACCTCATGTGGTCAAGGAGGATGGGCTTTTGTGGGTTGCTAGATCTAGAGTTTGTGATTGGTTCATTGTGTAATTCTGGGATTAGGGCTGTAAGTGCTACACCCACCCTAGGGCAGGGACTCTTCATGGAGTGTAGGGGAGGAAAAGAGGCTTGCCTTCTTTCCCCTTTTGAGCTTGCTGCTTTTGCTGTCTTCCACTACCATGAGCAACTGCTCTCTGCTATGTGCCAGTTGGCCTTGAAGCCAGTGGATGATGCTTTGAAGCCTCCACAAACTGGGAGCTAAATAAGCCCTTCTTCCTTTAATTTTTGGTGTCAGGTATTTTCTCTGAATAACAAGAAAAGTAATCAGGGCACTGAGCAAAATTAATGCATTGCTTATTGTAAAACATACTCTGAGTCATAGAAGCCCAGAATTTTCTGAAAGTAAAAAGTTATGTAACATTTGTTGGTCTTATGTCATTTTCTGGTTTTATGTCATTTGCTCATTTGTATTACCTTTTGTCAATTTACAAAACGTAATATAAAGAGAACTAGGAACCGGGGAGATAGCTCTTTGGTTTAAGTGCCTGGCTGGCAAGCACAAAGTCCTGGGTTTGATCCCCAGTACCAAAAAAAAAAAACAAAAAATAAAACAAGAAAAATGAAGAATACCAATATTTTATATAATCCAGGTATAAAAAGTAAGATAGGTAAGCAGCTACACACTTAATTCACTGATAAGAGATATCTGCTAAAATAGTATCTGTAAATATAATATCATGTATGCACCTTGTACAATACCAAAACATTATGAAAACAGTTTGCAATGTATTAATTTATCGAATCTGTATTGTTAGGGTGTCTTGAAACTGTCTGATTGACATTTGTAGTTCAATAAAATAAAAAATAAATAAATAAAATAAAATTTCAAATAGAATTCAAAAAAAAAAAAAAAAGAGAACTAAGGGTTTTCAGTACCATAAGTCACAACTTTTAGCTGATTATTATTGCGCTTCTATTTAGTGTTTATTTTTTCAGAGCCACAGAGCTACCTCCTTACTATATAGGCAAATTTTTTGTATGACTAATTGCTATAGTTTGTGGCCTCAAATGGTCAAGGAGGTCATAAAATTTTCATCTTTCTCATATTCCAGACAGCATTCAATAAAGCATGTTATATTGAACTGAGGCCCTTGCACTTGCCAGGGAAGTGTTTATTGCACTGAGCCATCTCCCCTCCCCCCCGATTTATTTTTCCATTGCTATTTTCAGCTTTTATTTATTTTATATGCTGTATATAGGCTTTTTCTTTGATACTAACCACAGTTCTGTGCTATAATGAATACTCTTTATGTTATTTTTATGCTTTAATCCATGCATATTTTTAAATCAATGATCCTGTTAGTGAATTTGTGACACTATGAATAATATTTTAATATGTTCGATGATGTCTAAATGTAAACATAGTTGGCCCAAAGCTAAAAAGTTGAGGAGGATCAATTTATTTACCAGACATACTTATTGCTGTGGTTAGTAATGGACACCCACCAAAATACTCGATAATGCAGATAAATAATACTTTGATATTTAAAAAAATAAAAATTAGTGCAAAATCTATTATAAATAACAATGCAATAATTCCAATAATCCAAATCACTACAAAAACTATGACACATGAAATATTAACCTTTTAATGTAGAATCAACATTACTATTTTTCATTTGATGTCTCAGTATGGTCCTATAAGGCAATGAGAGATGTCGTCAAGTCCATAGATAAACTCATAGGACATACCTGCAAACTGAAGTATATTTACAAGCCAAATTGCTTTTTCATATGAAATTGCAGAGGAACTATGAACCATTTGATGGACATTACATAAATATCATAAAATTCATTGAGAAAAACCAACCCATTTCACATTTATGCTCTCTGATAAGAAAAGAGTGTGCTTTATGTGAATATGGATTTTATGTTTTGGAAAAATTACTTCATTATCTATAAAAATGAGTCCACAATAAGCTAATACCATTATGCTTAACAAAGAATTCTCTGCACTCTATTTTCTTCCCTTCTTAAAGAAACCATTTTCCAAAATTATATTGCACAAATTCTATCCCAGTATAAGCAGACTATTTTTTTGCATTTCTGTTCCTAACCATGTGAAATAGAGAATTAAATGTCCAAGTTATATTTGAATCCTCTTTACCTGAACTTGTTCAATGTGACCTAGAGTTGTTTTTTTTGTTTGTTTGTTTGTTTTTGTTTTATTTTCGGTACCAGGGATCAAACCCAGGACCTTACTCTTGCCAGGCAGGCACTTATGCCACTCAGCTATCTCTCCAGCCCCTGGAGTAGTTGTAGCGAAAATGATGCACTCATTCAAGTAACTTTGAAAAAGCAAGTCAATATTATATACTCTGGGTTTAGGTAATTAATTTCCAGTGGTTTGGGTCAAAATATGTTTTGGAATACTAAAAATATGCAGTAATGGAGCTTGTGTTTCAGAATAAGCTCTAAAACTTTCTTACATCAAAGTCTAAATTGCTTTCAAAGACAAAATATTTGTGATTCCTGAACAAAGGAATAAACTCAGAGATTATGCATATGACACAATTAACATTTCAAGAAACAATGAAAGAGAAGGTTTAAAATTTTCACAGTGTACAAAGCACAAGACCTTCCATTTATTCTATCAAGAGCTTCAGGATTTGAGCAAGATGGGAGAGTGATCAAATCCCTCCCTCAACCTCCCTTAGAAGGAGCACTCAGAGCCCTATGAACGTGCCATGCCTGGGTGCTTTGGTTTCAAAATATGGAAGGAGTTTGAGGAGCAGATAGCTGCCACTCTCGCTAGTTACTTTGCTCATTGCTGAGACCAAAACAAAAATTAAAGGAGGAAGGGTTTATTTAACTCACAGTTCATGGTGGTTCCAGTCCACAATCTCATCATTGTCTGGCTCCGAGGCAGGTTGTCACATGGCAAAGAGGAAACAGGTTGTGCTAGCAGAAGACAGAAAAATCTGTAAAGGAGAGAGACAGAGAGAGACAGACAGAAAGAAGAAAGAAAGAAAGAAAGAAAGAAAGAAAGAAAGAAAGAAAGAAAGAAAGAAAGAAAGGAAGGAAGGAAGGAAGGAAGGAAGGAAGGAAGGAAGGAAGGAAGGAAAGAAGAAGGGAAGAAAGAAAGGAAGGAGAGATAGATAAAGAACGAGAGGGAGTGAGAGAGACAGACCTCTTTCTGTCCCTTATATTGTACATAGTATACCAGGGTTAGGGCGATGCCAATGCAGTCAGTGTACTGATCCAAAAGTCACCCACCCTCAGTCCCAGAACCCTTTTTCCACCTTCTTTTTGGTACTAGAGATCAAATTTGGGACCTTGCACATGGCAGTCAGGCACTTACACCACTGAGTTTACTTGCAGGCCCAATCCGGCACCCTTAATCCCAGCCATACACCACCAGTCAAACACACACTCTGGATTCAGCTCTGAAAAAGTCCCATGATGCCATAAGGCTTAGGGAGGACATCTAGAGACAAACCACAATGTGCCCTAAAATTAAGCTTTCTGAATGAAGCAATAAGGGAGTAAGATAGCCAAGGCCTGCTTACTAGTGCTGTGCTTTGCCAAGTACAGTGTGGACTTTTGCACAGATTAAATTTGAGCTGTTGGCATGATGATAGCTATAAAATCTTCTCTGCAGTCATTTGGCACATTCTCCTTTTAAACTGGTTTCTTATCTCAAACACACCTCAGTTTGAGGTGTAATTTAAAAGCAAGTATCCTAGACTACACTGACAAAGATCTCAAGGCAAGAAGCATCACAACAATGATTATTGAGGCAAAAACATTCAGGCATGCGTGCATTCTGCATATAGATATTTTCAAAGATTACTGATCTTAATCCTTTGTTTTTAGCCAGCAGTCTTTTTTATTGTATTTAGTACAGGATCTACAGGGTCTCACTACACAGATCAGAATTGTAGTGATTCTCCTGTTTTCAGCCTCCCAAGCACTGGGATTACAGGCATGCACCACCATGCCCAGTCTCATTTGCTAACTCGGTGCATCCCTGGGGCAGGGTTGGCACGGCATGCTGGGGATTGAACGCTGGTCTCTGCCATCTGCGCAAGCAGGCATTTTAGTCCACTGAGCTGTCTGGCCAGCCCTCAGCATTAATAAAACAGTTCAAAAACAGATATTTGTCACTGCAGAAAGAAACAAATACCATCCTACTAAAAGTCAGTGAAAAAGAATGACTGACTGCCTCGTATTATAACAGTTTAATTTCAAAACTTCTTTTCCATGATTGATAATTGGGAAACATGAGTTTAGATTTATTTTTATCAGGCAAAGAAAATGTTGCTGAGAGCACAATGTTTGACTTTGTTCAGAAAGGTACCAGTGACCTTGAAGTAACTTGAGAGTACAGATGAAGAATCTTAAAGAGGCTATTTGCACAACATGTCTTGGAGATTTGGAGAAATATAGAGATGAAATCCTTTTCCAAATTAGTAAACCAATATCATGGCAAGAAATAAGCCTCTCAAATGGATGGCATGTAAATTATTAATCTGACTTTGGGGGGAGAGTTTGAACATGATGAATCCTAAATGCCTTTCTGTTTAAATAGCTACAAAGTCTGCTACTTGGTGAAACAAAATTTCAAATAATTGAGAGTTTAGAAAACTCTGGGACAAATATGTAAAGTATCACAAGATAAACCACTCCTTTATTTTGCTGCAAATTAATTACCAAAAAGACTCTTCAGACTTCAAAGTGCAACAGATCAATGTAGAGGACAACTATCAATTTTGTTGCAAAGACTAACTTTTTATTCATGCCTAAGACATGGTCATGGACTTAATGATTCATTTACATTGTCGACGTAACTATATGTGCACATGCAGTGGAAATCAATAATCCAAATGGAGTGCATGTATTTCCTTCCCAGTGTTGCCTGAACTCGCTTATCAAAAAATAATGTTTTACAAATTAATCTTAGTGGTACATTAGGAAATTGGTATTAGTATACTCCATTGTGCATGCATTACAGCCCCTAGTCAAGTGAGCTTTCTTAACAGAAAATAATTTTTAAGGGCCAATGAGATAGCTCAGTGGACTAAGTGCCTGCTCAGGTAAGCACAGGGGCCAGGGTTGATCCCTGGCACCACATGCTGCATGCACCCCACCCTGGGGCATTCTGAGCCAGCCACTGAGACTAGAAGTGGTGGTGCATGCCTGTAATCCCAGCCCTGGAAGCTGGCAGCAGGAACATCACTAGAAGTCTGAGCTAGGTAGTGAGATCCTGTACCAAATACAAGAGAGAGAGAGAGAGAGAGAGAGAGAATGTTTAAAAAGTTAATTTTAGTGTTACTTTAGGAATTTGATTTTAGTATACTCCACAGACCATGGTCAAATATTATCAGATGTTCCTGTTTATTTCTGTGTTTATTTTTAAGCCTTGGTATTGAATCCAAAGACTATTATCTTTGATTTGTTCATATGAATTTGATAAATTCAGCATACAGATTTCATAACATTTTATTAGATTTATACTTAAATATTTTAGTGATGTGAGCAACTATATATGGTATTTTGTTATTAATTTTAATCTCCACATATTTGGTGTTTTTCTATGGAAATATAACTGAGATTTTAATAAACATTTTATTCTGAGGGCTGGCTCAATGGACTGAAGTGTCTGCTTTGGTAGATGCAGGGAATGGGGTTCGATCCACAGGGTTTAGTGCCAGCCCTGCCCCTGGGGTGCACTGAGAATCAACTAGACTGGGTGAGCACCTGTAATCTCAGTGCTTGGGAGGCTGAAAACAGGAGGATCATTACTAATCCGATCTGTGTAATGAGATCCTGTAGACCCTGTACTAAACACATTAAAATAAAATAAAATAAAACAAAAAAATTATTTTGAGTAGATCTAGGTTTCTAGGAAGTACAGAAGGTGATGGGGTGTCACATATCCTACACTCTGCTGGGTCACGGCACCATCTCACATTATAACACACATCACAATCGGAGAACCCAAGTTGTTTTGCCATTATCAACCAAACCTACCCTTACTTCAGGCTTCCTCCCAGTCAGCTCAGTGTGTTTTTCTGTTTCAGGATGCTATGCATGATTTCACATCTCAGGCTCTTCTTAGCCAGGGCACCACCCGGAATACGTTTTGCTTTTAATGCTTTTTTACCGTTATGAAGCACAGTGGTCTATGGAGAGATAAACGAATGACTGAATAAACAGATAAGTAACACATGCATAAATGAGGAAAACAAGCAATATCTCATGGAGAAGAACTGCAAATAATTCATGGAAATACTTTTATTCCCATTATGTTTTAATTTTCTGTACGTTACAATGTTTTGATATCTACATTCTTTCTCATCCTACAGAGACTGTTCCTTTCAGGGTGAGCAAAGGCCCTGAGGAGAGCTGGCAAACACCAATCCGGAGCCCTGACTCACACGCACCATGTCAGTATTTCCCCTGATCAGATGGCCCAAGGACCAGACAACAAAGTGCCATTGTGCAGCAGAGAGCCTCTAAAAGTTATGCGAAGTAACCAGTGTTTCTTCTTACCCTACGATGTTTCCTTTTTCTTCGTAGGGGAAATTTGATTACTTTTTCTCACACTCTCCCCTTGTTCTATTTTTTTTAAGAAGTACATGTTTGCAGAATAGTGATTAAGCTCATCATGGAGAAAGTATATAACATACATGAAACACATCTTAAGTCTCATTTCCTCCCTTCCTCTCCCCTTTTTTCCTTTTCCTGCTATTTCATGGCCCATTTTACTTTTGTGAATGTTCTAGTTCCCTACTTTTTATTTGTTTTAATGTTTTATTGGTTTGATACAGGGTGTCACTGTACAGCTCAGATTCCCCAGAGCTGGGATTATAGGAGACCACGCCTGGCTTTGGAGGCCAGCAGTGCATATCCCGGGTTGAACCTAGGTCCTTACACTTGCCAGGCACGCGCTCAGACTGCTGAGCTGTCTCCCTAGCCCAATTTCCCTATTTCATATTACCTGTCTCTTTGTTCTGCTCCTTGACTTATTTACACCTTGAGCTTCTCAAGGTCTTTGAATCCACACAGTATTTAAGCTCGAGCACCTGCTCTCCTTCTGCCTCCTGGGCAGTGTGGCTGCCCCCTCATGGGGCTGTCTTCACCAGCTCTGCTCTCTTTAGTTTTGGTTTTGTCCTTTTACTAGAACTGATCAGAACAAATTCTGGGTGCATTCTTGTCCTCAAGATGTATAGATATCAAAACACAAAGTTACACAGTTTATAATTTCTAATTGTCAAGTATAACTCCAGAATGTGAACAGGTGAAATTAAACATGCATAATATTTTAACATTTTCAAGATGCATTTCAATACAATGTTTTAAGTCTTAAAATGAATTCTAAACTCCTCAAAGGAACTACAAATACGTTTGATATTTTGACAGTAAATATATTGAATTAAAATTAACACATAATTTATTTATCCGCATAAAAGCCTGAAATTTGACCTTTATACAACAGGTAAATTAAAATATCCAAAAAGAAATTAAATTTTTACTTACAATTTCATAATTGTGAAAATGGTTCTTATACATCCTTATGAAATTCAACAGTAGATATTGTGGGAAAACCTGAAGCTTTAAGTGCTTGTATTTTAACAATTATTTGTTTATTTATTTTTTGAGGGGGGTCTCATAATTTATGCTGGCCTTGAACTCACTGTGTGGCTAAAGCAGACCTCAAATTCATGGACATCCTCCTGCCCCAGTCTCTTGAGTTCTGGGATTACAAGTGTGCACCACTATAATAAGCTTGTATTTGTTTTATAAAGACAATAATTAATGAAATATATGTCTAAGCTAATAATCTCAGAGAAACTATATCACTGTAAGCCCATAATAGCAATAAGAATATATATTCTAAACAAGACCAATATCTATGTAATAAAATACACTCAAATATCAGAAATTATTTAAAAATCGTTAAATAGAAAGTATCTGTTAAGATGTAATAATTTGTCATGGTCAAATCTTTGAAGCAACCTAAATGCTCACCAACTGAGGAATGGATAAAAAGTGGTACTTTTCTACAGTGGAGCATTATTCAGCTATAAGCAAGACAAACGTGAGACTTCTGTAGGCAAATGGTTGAAACTAGAGACGATATCTGTGAGTGATAGATCAGACCGCATGAGTAAACATCTATTGTCTCACTAGTGTAAAAACCTGAAAGAGAAAATAAAATCCAAAAGGTATAATAGAGCCTGTAAAAGACAAAGAAACTGTAAATAGGAAATAAACAACTGGGAGGAAAGAAAGAAGGGGGAATATATATATATATATAATATAGCTTGCATAATTGTACTATTGATATTTACTGATTTATTGAAAGGAACAGTTAATGCTTAATTTATTTTCTTCTTTTTGATTTTTTTTACCTGTTTTGCATGCTTATATCTAATAATCTGAACCATTACTTTTTTTTTTGTATTTTACAGAAGGGTCTACAGGGTGTTCAGGGTCTCTGTACTAGATCAGATTCCTACTGATCTGCCTCCTTATAGCCTCGCAAGAGCTGGGATTACAGGCATGCACCACCATGCCCAGTCTCAATTGCCATCTCATCACGCCCCAGGGGTGGGACTGCCACTACAACAGGTCCTGGGATTGAACTCCCCTGTGTCTGCTTGCAGGTGCTTTAATCTGCTAACCTATTTGGCTGGCCCTGAACCACTACTTCGAAGACAACAATATGCAATATGATAATTAGTTTTGAATTCCTATCATTTTGTTTAGTGAAATTCTGTATTGTTTCTAATTTTTCACTATATTTTATCCTTTTTAAAAAATAAATAAAGGATTTAGCCTCAACAAAGAAAAAGTATTATGTGGTTTATTTGAGAAACTAGAACCACAATTAAAGAGAAAAGTAAAAGGCAGATAATACAAATAGGTGAGAAATACAGGAAACAAAACAAAACAATGGTTCAATTCAGAAAGTGTCAGATGAAAGGGGTTTTCCCTCAGCAGTGGCACCTGAGGCTTCCTTTCCAGTCCCGCACAGACTGGGCATTTGAACTGTCCTCCCATATCAGGAGCAGTGAGCTCCTCTACTCTGCCTGCTGACATAAATGTTGCTGGTGTCAGGGCACCAGCTCAGAGGTCCCCAGACACAGGAGCAGTTATGTCTACTATGGTGAGAATCTGAGAGTTTCTCTCCAAGCATGAGTCCAGCCTGTGAGATGGGTACCTTTGGAATTGGTGAGCCTTTGAAGGCTGGGAGGTAGTACTAGGGGATGGAAGGAAAGTGGGCCCTTGAAGGTGAAAGTGGAGCCCCTGATCCTTTGTTTCTCTCTGTCTCTGTCTCTGTTTCTGTCTGTCTCTGCCTCTATCTGTCTCTCTCTCTCTCTGTGTACCTCTCTGTGCCTCTCTGTGTGTGTCTGTCTGTCTCTCTGTTTCTGCCTCTGTATCTCTTTATATCTCTGCCTCTGTCTGTCTGTCTCTCTCTGCGTACCTCTCTATGCCTCTCTCTGTCTCTTTCTCTGTCTCTGTCTCTCTCTGTCTCTGTCTTTCTGTCTCTCTGCCTCTGTCTCTCTCTCTCTGTCTCTCTGTCTCACTCTCTGTCTCTGTCTCTGTCTCTCCCTCTCTCTCTCTTCTTTGATGCCCTATCCTTATCACCTAGTGACGAGCAGATCCTCTTCACATTCTCAGGTATCCTCTCACATTCACATTCTCTGAGGTACTATGCCACCCTCATCCCAAAACATCAGGGCCATGTGATTGTGGCTAAAACTTCTGAAAACCATGAGCCTCAGGCATTTGGTCTCTGCAGTGGTTAGCTAACTGAAACAGTGTTTGACCAACTATCTGGGCACCCCATGGTCCAGTCAAGTTGGTCCCTGGAATTAGCCATTATAATTAGTAAATCTAATGTGAAGCTTTACTTTTTAATAATCTGGGATGTTAAATTGACACAGGGTTCCATTCTTTGTGGACTTGAATGTGTTTCGTGATGCAATGAGTAGAAGTGTATAATGAGGAATGGCAGGCAACTTACAAATCTGTAGAGCATATGTTCACTTAAAGGACCTGAGATCCAAATAATTTTACCACATTTCATTGTACAGGCCAAAAAACATTTCAGAATATTGCATCAAATTTATGATTATATGGTAGAGTTCAGAGAAGCAAAACCTTCTATTATTGCCATTTTATTCTTTTTATATCTGAAGATTTTCTGTTATATACTTTAATGCTGTTATTCAGTACATCCAAATTTATAACTAAACATTTATTAATATCTTCATTAAAATAAAATCATAATCTACATTTTGGTATATAAGCAGGAAGTGGTCTTGATTTCTATTATTTCTTTATCTTTAACCAATGTGTCAATTTATTCCTTCACTTCAATCACCTTTGAGCCAGTGCATACCTGCATCTTCCTTTGTTGTATGTATTTTGTTTTGTTTTAAATCTGGGTGATATTTCTCTATCCTAAAATGTTATATTACTGTGTCATATGAATCTTGATTATATTACCATCAATAATGTATGTTTGTTATATTTTCTTCTTAGAGCTGTGTGATTTTTATGTCTCCAATTCTTTTTGTGAATACTTTAATAATTGGAGAAGATACAGTGAAACTTTTACTGTTTTTCTTTTGATTGGATGGTAGTTTAATTGCTGTCCTAAGACATGGAGGCATTGGCAGCTGGCCCACTCTCTGTGAGTATCATATTTTTAAAAATTATCCAAATATAAACTCTGCATTGATGAGTGGTCACAAAGTCAGTGTGAGCATTTAAACCTCTGCAGAATTTTATCTTGTTTTTCCCAAAGGCAACTGTTATCCTAACGTCTAAATCTGAAGAATATGTTTGTGAATTGCTGAAGCTAATATAAATGCAATTATAGAACTTTCCTTCTTCTGCATCTGGCTCCTTTTACTTTATACTTTTAGTTTTTTCTGCAGGGCTCCAAAAGGGACTGAGAGCCTTGCATGCATGTGCTAAGTGAGCTGTCTGTCACACCCTATCATGGAGTTGCATCCAGCTATGCTTTTTTTTAAAAAAAAAAAAATTTTTACTGAGAAAGAAATAGCAATAAGACAGTTTCAAAACAGGTTGTTAAGCCAGTTACAATAATTAATACATTGCCTATTCTTGTCTTCTTAGTGGTTATTCATAGTACAAGATGCAGACATGAGATCTTGTCTAAGCACTGTTAGCACACGTTTCTTCTCATTGAACAAAGAGAAAGTAGCTGTGTATCTACCCTATTTTGTGTATACAGATAAATAACTATATATACATATGTTTTACTACAAAATGATACTTCATTTCTATCTCCCTTTTTTTTTGTTTAGTTTTGTCAGAGTTGGGTATTCCATTGCCATTCAAATATTGTAGGCGAGTGAATACAACAAAATAATCCAATATAGTCCAGTAGTCCATAATAGTAGTGAGTTATCTGCAGAACTGGCAATATCAGAAGTTGCTATTTTTTGGAGAGTTCTCTATTGTTGTTTCTAGCAGTCAAAACTTTACTTTGATTGTTCTATCAATCCTCTTATGTGTTTTATCCACATAGTGTCTACTGAATAGTAGAATTTATTAATTTAAATTTTAATGAGGCATTTCTCCAATCTTTTATGGCTAGAGTGCTTCATTTATGTTAAGAAATGGTTGTGCACACCACTATTTTATTCATATTGCCATCATGGTTATTTGGAAGAGTCGATTTAATTGGGCCCCCAAGTGTTTAGATACTTGCTCAAGCATTATTTTGTGTTTGTCCGCAAGGCTGCTTTTGGAGGAGACCAACGTGAAGTGAGGGACAAAAAATTAGTTTGCCTTCTATCATGTGGGTAGGCCACCACCAACCAGTTGACATGCAGCAAGGAATCTGTCATATCTCCCTGAGTTAAGAGAGAACTCCTTTGCTCTATGGCATTCAACCTTTACCATCAGATGTTCCTGCTTTGAAAGCCCACCTGAACATCGACTCTGCTAGTTCTGACCTAACGTCCTCTGTCATGACTTGAGCTATTTCCTGTTATTGCTGCTTGTCTGGAAAATTATTAGTGAAAATAACATCTTTTAAAATTTACCTATAGTCAAATATTCTGGTCTCATATGGAAACAAGTTTCTGGAGGTTATATTATTTTGCATGAATTAGTACTCATTATAAATGAACATAAACTACATCATATACATGCTTATAACTTTAGAAGAATTCAAAAAGGAAACACTAGG
The DNA here is from genome assembly GCA_004027165.1 of Ctenomys sociabilis. Taxonomy (NCBI): domain Eukaryota; kingdom Metazoa; phylum Chordata; class Mammalia; order Rodentia; family Ctenomyidae; genus Ctenomys; species Ctenomys sociabilis. The sequence goes on along the minus strand of PVKA01017361.1, from coordinate 29,976 downwards.
AGTTATTAAAGTGATTGTTATTGAAAGTGAAAAAACATGAGCAATTATTTCAAGGAATTAATACTATACAAGGTATAAGGAGCATGAGTTTATAATTTAAATGATGGGAACAAAACATACCAATGCAGTTAAGTCATGCTTCAAATCTTCCTCTTGCCAAACAGATCTTAAAAGTCATTATTTTACAGGAAGTGGGAAAAGACTGAGATGAAAAATTCAATGTAAGGAGCCTTCTGGAAAACAAATACTGTCTCTGTTTTGTTCCCATTGTTGTGGCAAAGATCAGAATTACAAACATTTCATCTTGCTGAGAGTCATTACATCTCCTGTAAACTGCTTTCTGGATGCCCTGAAAAGCAGCATGATTCTAAGGAGCTACACTGTTTTCTTAATAACTCAATATAGGAAATACATGCTTCAAATAGGGCAAATAATAAAGCCTGGAGGAATTAAGAGACACTCTGTAAGCCTCCTGTGACTTCCAAGAGGCAAAGCTAATTAAATCACGTCAAACTCAGGTTCCATTTGCTTATTTTATGGCATGACCTGGTACTAAGGGAGTCTTTGGAACAAACCTATAAACGCCTACTGTGCCTGATGGAGTTTCAAAGCTAATATCTTAATGATGTAACATGTGACAGAGAAGACTTTTACAACATGATGAGAAAATCGAAGGCACTTTAGTGAGGTCCAAGTCAGCACTACCATTCCTCATGCTGCTGTGAAAGGAAAGAATGGAACCTCTCGTTGGCTTAAAATGGTAACTGCATCTTTGAGTCTAGCTTAATTTTAATCCAAGTTTTGTAATGAAAGTTTACAGTGATCAGGAGAATGAATAATAGCTATGTATATTTCACAGTGGCTAATATGAACATATATTATGCTGATAATATGAGGTAGTTTGTCAATTTGAATATTGGACTGAACACGAATTTTGTCCAAACAGATATGATTTATGCTTGCTACTGTGTTTTGGCAAAAAGTGAGGCAAAACTTTAAATGAAATTGCAAGTAATTATTTCATGTCATTCTGCAATGTGAGGTCCCTAAGTGTGTATGACTATGACTTGTGTAAATAAGCTGTAAATGCTGACACCTCTGAATGGGCTCAGAACCTGAAGAAGGGGGTTTTGACTCTGAAGCAGGTTGGGCTGTGATCTCTGGTGAACATGCACTGTCACAGTAAAGCAGCCTGGTGTGGTGGATTAGGCTTAGGTGAGCAGTGTATAGCTCACACTGATGCAAAGCAAAGCAGAAATTCATCTCCCAGATAAGGTCCTAATTGGAGGAAGGATTTCTCTTGATAACAACTAATTAGTGTTGTATTAGCAATTTGTTTTTTGTTTTGTTTTGGATTACTGATTCAAGAAGTTATTGCCACCAGAAGGACCCAGAATCAGTAGATTTGGTGCTTGTGTATTACTACTACTATGTGGTTTGTAGATGTAAATTAAGGACATAGCTGGCCATAGATTAGTGGATTAAAAAGCCCCTGCTTAGGCAGACACAGGAGCCAGGGTTCCACACTGGGGTGTAGTGCCGGTCCCACTCCTGGGGCACCCTGAGATGGTGATTGAGACTGAGTGTGGTGTTGTGACCGGTCATCCCAGTCCAGTCCATGTAGTGAGACCCTGTAGGCTCTGTACAAAATACATTTTTAAAAAATGAATATATTTTTGCCCGTAGAATAAAGAACACTTGCTTAGTATATATGTGGTCCTGGGTTTGAGCCTCAGAATAAAGTAATGAAAGAATGAAAAGAAAGAAAGAAAGAAAGAAAGAAAGAAAGAAAGAAAGAAAGAAAGAAAGAAAGAAAGAAAGAAAGAATCACTAATTCTGAGGTAAACCTGTTTTTATTAATGCATTCTTCTATATATTATTTTATTTTGCTATTATTTCATTTTGATACTAGGGATTGAGCTCAGGACCTTGCAGTTGCATGGCAGACACGTGTACTGCTAAGCTATCTCCTTGTTCCTTTTAAACACAAATCAAAAGAGCAAGTCTCTAGAAAAACCCACTGCCTCTACAGAGAGTGCTCCGCATGCCTGTGATGACGGACAGCCTGTCCACCTTTGATTCTCTGGAAGAGGACTCGAGAAGAGCATATTTCAAATTCTGGAGTGTTATTCTAATGTCATCACAAACTACAAGTATTTAGAATGAGCTTTACATGTATTTGATTTATTTTGCTACAGGCATTTAATTCATATGATAGTTTCTCAAAAATAGTTCATATAAACATTGTCTTCCTTTGTTGATCAAATTTCTACCCACTTACTTCAATAACCTATCATAGAAGGGCCATTCACTCCATTTCAGAGTTATGTTACATCTATCTATCTATCATCTGTCATCTATTTATTTATTTAGCTATCTAGTTTACCTATCCATTCTCTCTCTCTCTCTCTCTCTCTCTCTATATATATATATATATATATATATATATATATATATATATATATATATAAAAGCCACAATGTTTTGATGTATAATCTTATCAGAAAAGGCAATTGCTAGTATTACAAAATATATTGAAATACACCTCCAGGAGAGTAAATGTTGTAAGAGAAATCTTCTCAATAGTGGGTTTTGTGATCATAAGAATGAATTGACTCAGTACATTCACTTGGAATTCTGCCAAGCACATCTTTGGAAATGAAAACAATGCAAATGTCAATTTGTTTAAAAATATGAAGTTGAAAGGCAAGGGAGGTAGCTCAGTAGAATAAGTGCTTGCCTGGCAGCTGCAGGGTCCTGAGTTCAATCCCTAGCACCACAAAACAAGATAAATAAAATAAATAAATAAATAAATAAATAAATAAATAAATAAATAAATAAATAAATATGAAGTTGATTTGCCGTTGTTCGGAAACTGTGAACTAGCATTAAAGCCAGCTCCTACTGAAGCACTAAAGTAACACAAAAGTTCCCCACTTACCAATATTTGAGTTGAAAACTTTCGCAGATATGACTCTTATATTGTGAACGTTTGTAGATGTGAACAAATTGTGGAAGTAGCTCTCAGGTCTGCTTGGCATTGCAGTGGTGCTGCTGCGTGTGAACTGCTGAGTGCAATAGTGTAGAGTAGCACAGGGCTTAGCCAGGTCCAGGAGGTCCAGAAGAGAGAGGAAAGCAGTGGTGATGTGCAGGGGGAGGGCACCAGGAAGCGTGGAGCTGTAACCATGGAAAGAAAGGGCACACACTGCACTGCATAGTGCCCCCATTGTAAGGGAACTGTAAATGTAAAGCTAACTTACAGTCTTTTTGTGGGTTTGGCTTTTATGCATTACATTGAATATTTGTGCCAAAGATGTGTAAGACTCATTTTGTTGGACTTAAGAATGAATTTGATTTATGAACCTTCTCTTGGAATGGAATTCTTAAATCAGAGATTTAGTATAATAACTTTTGTATCTGTTTTGCCTGATAATATTCAAGAATTAAGAAAACGTTTTGAATGGCTATTCACTACTTTTCACTGATGAAAAAGAAGGAAAGTTAAGCATACATATGAAAACAGGGGTTGGAAAGATGGCTCAGTGGAATAAACACTTCCCTGACAAGTGCAAGGGCCTGAGTTCAATCCCTGGTTCCACTAAAAAAAAAAAAAAAAAAAAAAAATATATATATATATATATATATATATATATATATATATATTATATGAAAACAAAAATACTTAATTTGTTCAATGTGAACTGGTATTATAATAAAAAATGAGTAAGCAAAGTATGCTACATTTTTAAATTAATGACTTTTTTAGAATTATGATCTTCCTTTCCTTTAATGAAGTGTTCATTCACAAAGCAATCTTCTGCTAGAATTGCTTTGTGAATGAACACTTCATTAAAGGAAAGGAAGTTGGAAATAAAGAGGGTTAATTGAAAATACATGATTAATGATACCTTCTTTTCTTATGAATTAATTATAACTTAGTCTCAAGGAATTTTATGTCTTTTTGTGTATGAGTATGTGTGTGCATGTGTGTGTGCATGTGTGTGTGTATGCATTTAGATTCATCCACTAAGGAAATGTATGTCCTTTTGTGCATGTGTTTGTGTGCATGTGTGTGTGCATGTGCGTGTGTGTGTGTGTGTGTATGTGTATGCATTCAGATTCACCCATTAACAGAGACAAATTTGGCAAAATTTTGGAATATCAATAAAACATTAGTTTTTCATACATTAAGAATAAAAAGACAAAAATCATCTTCTTTTATATATTTCACCTAAGATTTATAGTAATTCTCCTAGAGTAAAACATTTAATTAATAGATCTTTTCAAAGGATCAGACACTATGCTTCATGCTGTTGACCTTTCATTTGCCTTTTCTCCAACATTTGATCCTGATGAGACACTTTTTAAAAAATATTGGCAAACTCATCTGACATACAGTAGATACTAAATTAATGCTATTTCCATTTACTTTTGTTAGTTTTAGCTATATTAAAGAGGGTTACAGAACCATTCTCTTTTAATTACTCAAGGTTGAAATTACATTTTCTAAGACATATTTGTCTGATATCCATTTTTGGGGGCGCTAGAATACTTGCTTTCTCACAAAGCAAAGTAGCAAAACTTTGAATCCTACTGCCAATCTCTTATCACTTGTATATTTCTCAAGCAAAATGAGACATTTTGTTTAGAAAACCAATCTCAATATATGAAATGCACTACCGACATTGTATTGAAATCTAGCTACAAAATTACATGGGTACTACTATTCTTTCTGCAGTAGCATTCAACATGAAACCCTTAGTACCTGCTTAAAATGCTAAAGAGACAGAAAGCAAGACTTTGGGGTTCATGTCCATTATTGCTCCACTTTAAATTCATATAAATTTTATATGTTTATGTCATTGGCAAACAATTAAAAGTAGCATTCTGGAGTAAGATTGTCTGAAGTTAGATCTCTCAAGGATAGCCTTGAATATTGATTGCCTCTTGGACCTGGTCCAGATAGTTTATCATGAAAGTTGACATGGTAATAATCCATCTATCAAATAGGATGAATTTGAGGATGATATGCTACAATAAATGCAAAGGTCTAGGTATTAGTCCAGTAATGAAATTAATGTACATGTTATTTATTGTTACTATCATTATTATTGAACAAACATACATAGCTTGTAACTTTCTCTCCCATCACAACTTTATTCAAGTGCACTGCAATTGCTTCCATCTCCACTATTTTTGTACTAACCCATCTTTTACATATTTGTAGTTTGAATATTGCCTTGAATATTGTACAAAAGAAAGAAAACAAAATTTTAATTTTAAAGAAATAAAATATTTAAATATTCAGTATGGCTCATCTATTACATGCTTAGCAAATGTCTTCTGTATTATACTTGACATGAAGAAATTTTAAATTTTCCCTTGAAAATGACTTCCATTATTAACAAACTTATGTTTTGCTTTCCTGGCTCTATGAGATAATTCATACATCCATAGACATTTTTTTTTCTGTATTTAGGACAGGGTCTAAAGGGGTCTCACTATGTAGATTGGATTTGTAGTGATTCTTCTGTTTTCAGCCTCCTAGATGCTAGGATTACAGGCACATGCCACCATGTCCAGTTTCTCCACAGACACTTTTTTTTTTCTCCTTCTACAGACACTTTCAAATGGCTTTTTTTGGTAATTTGTTGAGAATTATCATTGGTTTTCACACGTATTGCATTGAATTTGTAGATTACTAGGAGTAGTGTGGATATTTTTATTGATAAATTTACATATTTATTTTTTATATGAATTTTATTGAGAAAGAAGTAGCAATGACAGTTTGAAAACAGGTTCACAGGATAATTAATACATTGTATATTGTCTTCTTAGTAATTATTCATAGCACAAAATACAGTCATGATATCTTGTCTAAACACTATTAATATTGCATTACTTTGCTGAATTCATGCATCTACAATATATGTATGAATGGCAATGGAATACCCATCTCTGACAAAAGTAAACAAAAGGGGGATATAAATGAAGGGCCATTTTGTAGTGATATATATATCTATATATCTATATCTATCTATCTATATCTATCTATCTATCTATCTATCCATCTATATATATATCTGGTTCTGGTATTGTACAAGGTGCATACATGATATACTTACAGACATTATTATAGCAGATGTCTCTAATCAGTGAATTAAGAGAGTGTAGCTGTATACTTATTTTTATAGCTGAATATATAATAGATTGAATAATTAATACTTTCTACCTAGTTATCTTCCTAGTGATTGTCACTAGTACTAGAAGCTGACATAATATCTTGTCTAACCTCTATTAGTGCAAATCTTCCTTCTCATATATATATGCATATACAAAATAGCATAGATATACATCTACTTTTTCTTAGTTCATTGAGAAGATAGTGTTAATATTTTAACAATTTGATTCTTCAATCTGTGACCATGGGACCTTTCTTTCCTTTCTTTCTTCCTTCCTTTCTTCCTTCCTTCCTTCCTTCCTTTCTTTCTTTCTTTCTTTCTTTCTTTCTTTCTTTCTTTCTTTCTTTCTTTCTTTCTTTCTTTCTTTCTTTCTTTCTTTCGAAGAACAAATAGCAATGAGACAATTTCAAGACAAATTAACAGGACAGATTCAACAAATTAAAACATTGTAAACTGTTTTTCATAATGTTCTGGTATTGTACAAGGTGTATATATGATATTATACTTACAGACATTATTATAGCAGAAGTCTCTAATCAGTGAATTAAGAGAGTGTAGCTGTATACTTATTTTTTATAGCTGAATTATATAACATACTGAATAATTAATACTTTCTACCTAGTTATCTTCCTAGTGATTGTCCCTAGTACTAGAAGCTGACATAATATCTTGTCCAACCTCTATTAGTGCAAATCTTGCTTCTCGTAGAATTATGCAGAAGCATGGCATATTTATTCTAACTGTACTGTTCATACACACATCATGGTTCTTCCTTTGTATACCCCTTTTTTTGTCTAGACCTGTCAAATAAGGGCACTCCATTGTCATTAAACCAATTTAGGTGCCTGAACTTGATGACACAATCCATCACAGTCCAGCATTCCACAATAATAGTGAGTTATGTGAAGAAGTTGTTGACTATAGCCATTTACAGCTCAACTTATTATTATGACCTCACATTATATACCTCAATTTTATACTTTCTGCTGGATGGTTAAGACTGAGATAGATCAAGACCTATATACCAAAAGATGTAGTTTTTGTTTCTGATGAGGTCAGTGAAGTCCCCTCAGGGTTTTACTTGCAATCTTGTACCTTACTCTGTAGGTCCTTTGTCTGTGTCATCCATGTGGATGAGTCACAGCCAATGCTTGACCAGTTTGCTTTCAATGAGAGCCTGAGAGAAAGTTTTCTCTCCATGTGACTCTCCCCAGGCACACTATAGATCAATGATCTCCTTGCTCTGTGGCTCCATGATTTCCTTGTTCAGAAAATTTGGAGCTCAACTGAGTTTCATGATGTTACAGTTCAGGTTCTTCTTTGTCCTGAGTCTTCGCTGACCTTCAAAGGCTAAAATGTTGGCTGACCTTGCAGCTCTTCTATTTCTCTAATTTTGGTCTGTGAACTTAGGTTGTTAGCCATCCAGAAGAGAAGCTAATTAGTACCCTGCAACATATGCTGTTCAGTTTGCCTTATCTGACTAAATTCTTTTTAGTTGTTATTGTACGTTTCTATTTCTATTTCTTCTTTTGACTTCTTATACTAGGGAGACTATACTATATTTGCACATGTATGTCTGGTTTATTTCACTTACAAATATATGTTCAAGTGGCATCCACTTCAATATAAATGCTTCATGTTTATCATTCTTTATACCTGAGTAATACTCCATTATATGGAAAAACTACATCTTTTTCACCATTCCTCATGTGACGGACATCTTGATTGTTTCCAAAATTTTGCTATCATACATTGTGCTGCTATAAACATAGGTACACATAAATCACTATGATATAATGTTTTAAGTTCCTCTGGGAAAATTTCCAGTAGGGGGATAGCTGGTTTGAATTGGATTTCCAGTTCTACTCTTTTGAGTTTTCTTTATTTGTAGCCTCTTCAGTTCCTTTCATTTTTCACTGTAAAAGTGTTTTTTTTTTTTTTTCTTTTTTTAGATATTTAGTACAGGGTCTACAGCATCTATGGGGTCTCATAGACTGGACTCACAGTGATCCTCTTGTTTTCAGCCTCCCAAGCAGTGGAATTACAGGCATGTACCACCTCAATCATCATCTCTGTTTGCCCCCACCACTTCACACAGAGAATCAAACCCCGGCCTCTATGCTCCGCCTAAGTAGGCACTTTAGTCCCCTGAGCTCTCTGGCCTGCCCTGTTTTACCTTTTTGGATAAAATTATCTTGTTATTTTATTTTTGGTGATATTATAAAAGATACTGCTTTCAGTATGTTTGTTTTCAGATAAGTTTTATAGAACAATACTTTTTATTTTGTGAAAAAATAAGTTTCAAATTCAAATAATAGAATAAAAGTAGTTATTATGGTGTATTATCTTCAAAGTAGTTACGTAGTACACAACATATAAACCAGAAGATTATTTTTAAAAAACCAGATAATGATGCAAGTCTTTCTTTTTAACAAACTACAATGAACAAGTGGTATACATGAAACCTATTAGTGTATGTAGTGAAATAGTTTTTCAAAGAATGAAATTTGTAATTTGGGAAAAAGTTTACATTTCTCCCTACTTCCTGTCATTTGTATCTTGGCTTACAAACTGAAATTGTTTACAATTTTGGAGAAGGTGATTGTGTTTTTGTGAAATGGGGAAGATGGCTGTGGATATATTTCACACCTGGTGCACAACTTGTGAATAGAAGAGACATTTCCTTGAATTCCTTTCTTTGCAAATCAAATTGCTTATAAAGAGAGGCATTTGTGAACTGAGATATTACTGTATATTGAATTTCTCATGTAAAGAAATAATGCAATATCTGAGCATATGTATGTCTTATTCCACTTAGCATTTTACTTCTGTTGCATCTGTTTACATATGAATGCCTCAGGTTTGCCTTTGTTTATGATTGCATAATACTCCTCTGTATTTACATACTATACTTTTAATATCTGTTTATTTGTTGATGGACATACATGCTTTTCCAAGACCTATCTACCGTAAATAGTGCTGCCACAAGCATCGGCATGCATGTAACTCTAGAGTGTGATGGTTTTAACTCCTTTGGAAAGATACCTAGAATGGAGATAACTGGATCAAATGGAATTTCTATTCTTTGTTTCTGCGGAGTCTTCACACTGATTTCTGCACTATTTGTACTGATTTACCTTCTCAGCAAGAATGTTTTACAGTTTCTTTTCCCCAACATCCTTTCCAGCATTTGTTATTGTAAGATTTGTTCTGTTATCCTTTCTCAGGTAAGATGATATCTCTGTATAGTTTTAATGAGCATCTTCTGCTGTCCAGTGATGGTGAACATTTTTAATGCATCTATTGGCCTTTTGTACTTCTTCTGAGAAGTGTGCCTATGCCTTTGTTTCTCTTTTTTAAATAGGGTCTTTCATTTAGAGTTGTTCTAACTTTTTTAATAGTCTTGATCTTAGTATTTCCTCCATTGAATACATAGTAAATTTTTCGGGATTCTGTAGCTGGTCAATTCTGTTAGTTTGTTTTCCTTACTAAGCAGAATCCTGTTAATTCCCTCTAGTCCCATTTGTTGATTCTTGGTATTATTATTATTAATTATTATTATTATTATTATTATTATTATTATTATTATTATTTGTCTTTTTTGAGACAGGGACTCACTATGCGGTTCAGGCTGGCCTTAAGCTCACTTTGTAGCTCAGGCTGGTCTTGAACTCACAACAATCCTCCTGCCTCAGCCTCCCGAGTGCTGGGATTACAGGCATGCACCACCACGCCTGGCTTATTCTTGGTATTATTTCTTGAGGCAGTGGGGTTCTGTTCAGGAAGTCCTTGCCTATGCCTATGTCTTTAAGTGTTGTACCTATTTTCCAGTAGATTAACTGTTTTTATTTTAACATTTAGATCTTAGACCTATTTTGATTTTAGTTTAGTGTATGATGAGATACATGGATCTAGACTCAGTTTTCTTCAGCTATTCAAATTTATTTTCCATGGATATCCTAATTTCTCAGCATCATTTTGGTTCCTTTATCAAAGATGTAATAGATGTATGCACTTGGGTAGTTTCTGATTCTTCTACTCTGCTCCACATGCCTGTTTTTTGTGTCAGTACAATGATGCTTTAATAACTAATTTTGTAACAAAAATTCACATGTGGGATTGAGATGCCACATGTTTTGCTTTTACTAGGAATTTCTTTTAATGTTATCAGACTTTCACCAGAGTCCACATAATTTTAGTACTGTTTTTTTCTAGCCCTGTTAGAAATGTCATTGATATTTTATTGGGATTCCATAAATTTTATATATAAATTTGGAAATATAGCCAGTTTAATTATGTTACTTTTACCAAACCAGGATCAAGGAATCCTTTGCACTCTCCAATATCATGTGACATTTATCCTTGCTTCTGTTTGTATTATGGATTTTACATAGATTAAACCATCCTTGCAGTCCTGGGCTGAAGCCTAGTCAGTAATGTTGTATGTTTTGATAATTTGTTGTGTTCTGTTTGCCAGTATCTTGTTAACAATTTTTGCATCTATGTTCATTGGACAAAGTGGCCTAGAATTTCATTTTTTCAGTTATATCCTTGTCTTATTTTGGGATCAGGATATTGTAGGCCTCCAACACTCATTCTGGAAGTACTTTTTTCCTGTCAATTTCATTAAAACATTTGAAAATTGTTGACATTAGATTGTTTCCTGACACACTTGCAGAATTCAGCTTGTATTCCATCATCTTTTGGTCTTTTCAACTTTGGTTTGAAATCTTTCTTTGAAAATGGGATACATACTGCATGTTTTGAGGTTCCCATTCCTTCAGTTATGGTTTTCCATTTTTTGAGTTTTAGTCTATAAAATTTTTTGGTGTTGAATGAGTTTCTCGTGTACTTCAAATCATTGCATTGGATTTTTTTTATCTTGATCCATTGTGACAATCTGTTCCTTTGATTGACAGGTTAATCCATCTCCATTAATAATTATAAGTGATGTGTATTGATTTATGTCCATCATTTGATTATTTTCCAGTAACTTATATTTTTTCTTGCCCTACTACTTAATTACTTCCTCTACTTGATATATTCATTTTGTTGGACCTTTTGGTATTGTTAGCTACATTTTCTCATTCTAGCATATTCTTGTGAAGTTTTTGAAGTATTGGTTAGGCGGTCATGAATTTCAGGTTTTATTTGTCATGGAAGAATAATCTCTATCAATTTTGACAGCATGTTTTTATATATACAGTTAGGGTTGGAAATTACTGTCCTTAAGAGTTTGAAACACTTCATTCCATGCTGTGTTCTTTAAATTTTGTGTTGAGTTTTTTCTTGTGATTGTAATAACTTTCTTTGATAGATTTTTAATTATGTCTTTCTAGTAGCTTTTAAGATTTTGTTCTTGGGCTGGATTTCTGGAATTTTAACTGTTATGTGGTGTGAAGTTTTTTCTCCTGAATAAAGCTATTCACGGTTCTGTACATTTCATTTATTTGTATGTTAAATTATTTTTCTATGTCTGGAAAGTATTCTATTACTTGTGTAAACAGTTATTTTTAATTGCCCTTAATGTTTTCTGATAAGTTTGATAAATCCATTTACCCTTATGTTAGACCTTTTTAGGTTATTTAAGAGTTTTTTTACATCCATTTCTAAAAGTTACCATTGTTGTTTATAAGGTACCTTTAATTTATTATCCAAGTCCCACAGATCTGGTCACTTCTGATTCTTTATTTTTAATTTTCTGAATTTTGTTTGGAACTTTCTTATGGATTCCTAATAATTTATATGCTAAGCACCCATGTTTTTCATGTTTATTTCCATTATCTCCTTATTAGTATCTTTCTAGTCTCACTAATCATTATGATTAGTTATAACTTTAAATTTGTTAAGCACCTTGTTAAATTATTTTACCTCAATTGATATGCTTTCAGACGAAGCATCCAAATAGCTTATGACCCTCTTATATATTTCCCCATGTGCCGATTTTGGGGATAGTCTGTATTACCCCCAAACTACTTCCTACTTTTAGGAAGCATTTCATTTCCTTGCCTTGTTGCTTTTCTGTTTTTTTTTTTTTTTTTTCTGCTGTTTTCAAATTCTTTGGTCCATGACCCTGTTCATAGGAAGCTATCCACAGTATTGCTTGCAGTGCCTTTGTGAAATCCAGGTTTTGGCATAGAGACAAAAATAGTTGCCAGCCACTACTGTTTCTTCACGAGCAGTAATAAATTCAATGACAACAATGGTATCAACTATCAGCTGGGTACTGACAAACACTAGGAAGCTCTCATGCACTATCCTTCACCAAAGCAAACAGCACTGTGACTTAGTGAAGACAGTTAGCACCCCCACATATACTTACTTGCTGGTAGTAATTCAGAGAACTGATTTCTGCTTGTTGTTAGCAATAGTGCCAGAGTGCAAACATCCTGCTATGCTAAATGCCTTCTTTTCAGGACCACATCCTGTGGCAATTATTCCCACTGCACTTGGCCTCCCACAACAGAATATAAACCCATGATCTTCCTAGTGTGGCCAAGGCTTCCCAGGAGATACCCATTTACCTCCTACCCTCTGCAAAGGTATCCTCCAAGATTACCTTTCACATAGGCTCTGTGGAAGTTTATCAGTTCAGTCCTCCTCAGTGTTGGCCTATTCTTCAACCAGGTTGGTCTGTTGGCTGTTAACTCTATTGCTCTGTGTGGTTTGGAGAATTGAGGGACTGGAGCTTGAGTGACTGGTTTCTGAGCTGGGAACTGGCAGTTGATTTTTGGTTCTTTTGGGCTCAAGGATAGGTCCCTGCAGGCCATGACCTATGAGAATGTTTCTACACATTGATTTTGTTTATTACAACTTTGAAAATTTGTTTGTTCTGTTAGTTTTGATGGAATTATTGGGGTTTTCAGTATATAAGATCATGTCATCTGTACCAGTGACAATTTGACTTCTTCCTTTTAATTAGTATACCCTTTCTTTTGCCTAATTACTTTGGCTAGGACTTGCAGTATTGTGATGAATGAGAGCAATGAAGTGAACATCTGCATCTGGCTCCACATTTTAAAGATAAAGACTTCAGCTTTTGCCTAAATAATATGATGTTAGTTGTGCTATGCAAGACTTATTATGCAATGTGTATTTCTTTCATGTCTAATTTCTTTCAAGTTTCAGTCATGAATTGAAGTTAAATTTTACAAAATGGTTTTCCTAATCAATTATGAAATAAATGATCATAGTTTTGATACTTCATTGTGTGATGTGGTGTGCCATCTCTGTGGAGTCGCATGTGTGGAGTCAACTGCATCTCTGGAATGAATGCTCTTTGATTATAGTGAATAATTTTTCAGTGTATTCTTTTCAATTATATTCAGTTTGCTAATATGTTGTTGTGGGTATGTACATTTAAATGCATTAGGGAGATTTGCCTGTATCTTCCCTTTTTTATGTATGTTCTTATATGGTTTTAGTTTAATGGTAATTTTGGCTTCACAGAATGAATTTGAAAGAATTTCCTTTTCTTCACATTTTAGAAAGAATTATTGTTATCTCTCCTTTAAATATTTGATAAAATTTGAGTATAAAATTTTAATTACTAAGACTCACTAGAATAATCTAAGTGATCTTGTAGAATAGTAATTTTACTTAATATTGAAAATATGTGTTCAATCAACTTTGTTGTTTGTTCTCAATGACAATTATGATAGGCTCTATGAATGTTCCACATGAGAAAGGTGACATTACAGCTGGCAGGAGGAAGAGGAAGTTGATCACCAAGGGATTCATCTACACTTTGACCTGGTTTTTCAAGATAGTATTGTACTAGTGGGGATGGCATATTCTAGTCCTGGTTCTGAGGACTGGTCCTCAGAACCAGTGTCTGGTCCTCAGATTTAGACATTAAGAAGCATAGCATTGCCAGTTGATCTAAATTTGTTGATCACTTTGCAAATTTTATAATAAAATATGTAAATTAAAATATAATTTATATTAATGTCATATATATAATTTTATTATGTAGAAAATATTGAAATATAACATCTAAAAAAGAAAATAAAACACTAAAATTCACAGAAAAAAACTCTTGGAAAAATGTATTCAGGATGTACATTCAAGCATGAACGCAGAGCAAGATAAAAGATTAGTAATGTAAAAGAACCATACTATTTTTCATTGTTTGGGATGTCATATAATTTTATAAAAAGACTATAAAGATGGATTTAATTTTTTGTTGAAAAAATGATATCTTACAAGTGAAAATTTTTGAGAATTTGAATAGTGAATAAATGATGTATAGTGTTCCTAAGGAGAGTCACACAGAGAGAAATCTTTCTCACAGGCTTTCACAGAGAGCAAATTTGACTCATCCATATAGCTGACACTGACAAAGGATCTGCAAAGTGCAGTACAGGGTTACAGGATAAACCCTAAGGGGACTTGATTGATCTTATCAGATACAAAGGTTGCATTTCTTGTTATATAGGTCTTGCTTTATTTTGGTCTTAACCATCCAGCAGAAAAGTGTAAGAATGAGGTATACAAAGTAAAGCCATATTAAGATGCTGAGCTGTAAAAGGCTCTAGTCAACAACTTCTTTGGATAACCACTACTACTGTGAACTGCTGGATTGTGTTGGAGTGTTTTGCTGAATTCAAGAACCTATAATAATTTAATGCCAATAGAATACCCATCTCTGAAAGGACTAAACAAAAAAAGGGGTTACAAAGGAAGGCACATTCTGTATTTGTGTATAGAGAATAGTTAGGATAGATATGCAGCTAATCTTGCACAATTTTATGAGAAGAAAGATTTGCACTAGTAGTGTTTGAACAGGACATCCTGTCTGCTTCTTGTGCTGTGGATAACCCCTAGGAAGATAACAATGTAAAAAGCATTAATTATTGAAATTGAAATAAAATTATGGAAAAATAAAAAAATAAATAAGTAGTGAATAACTGATTAGTCCTATAATTTGAAACAATTCCTACACACTTGATTCACCAGTGTGTCTAAAAACTCCTGTGTAAAATTGGAGATACTGTGCATACTAAACAAGCCAAGCTTGGTGGTGCATGTCTGTAATCCTAGCACAGGGCAGCTGAGGCTGGAGGATTGCCCTGAGTTCAAGGCCAACCTGGGATGTGGAGTGAGTTCATAACCCCCTATTGTACATAATGAGACCTTATCTTAAATAAAATAAACAGACAAATAGCAAAACAAAACCAATTCTGAATAAGTTTATCCATTGTTTGAGTAAACACGACAGTACCGAAAGTACCAAAATAATCATTCACAAATAATGACTGTAGCATCTTAAGTTTGGATCAAGATAAAGCTTTACATCCCTGTAGGTCCTCCTTCTATAGGCACCCAGGAGGTGTCTGGTGACCTTGAAAATTGAGCAAACACCCCACTGAGCTCCTCAAGATCCTCACTACCTCTGGGTAACCCTGGACAGAGCATTACAGGTCTTCCAACTCAGGACTATGAACAAGCACAAATAAAAGGTCAAAGAAAAGCCAAATGCCATAGAATGAAAAAGAAAGGAAAGAAAAGGAAGAGAAGGGAAAGGAGAGGAGAGGAAGAAAGAGAGAGAAAAAGAGAGAAAGAAAGAAAAAGAAGAAAGAAAGAAAGAAAGAAAGAAAGAAAGAAAGAAAGAAAGAAAGAAAGAAAGAAAGAAAGAAAGAAAGAAAGAAAGAGCGAGCTTGACTGGCAAGCAAAAGGGCCTGAGTTCAATCCCTGGTTCCTAAAAAAAGAAAGAGAGAGAGAGAGAGAGAGAGAGAGAGAGAGAGAGAGAGAGAGAGAGAGAGAGAGAGAGAGAGATCAAGCCAACCAGGCCAAGCCCAAAACTGTGAAAATCTCTTTGGCAATTCTGTGCCAATCCACTGCATAACTATCACACAACCTAATTTTTGACCATTTTCAAGAAAATTCATTATTGCTGTTTGATCCTCCCTTACCAGACCCTCACAGATCTTGCCAACCAAAAATCTGTTTTCTGTCCATATTTAGTTGCATGTTCTGAACCTCCCATATTCATAGAATGAAATACAATTTTGGATTTCTCCTCTGGATTCTTGGACTAAGCATAACATTGCCAAACTTAAAACCTATTGTAACATGTTATTGCTGTATTTTTATTACCAAATAAAATTCTCTTGTATAAATATAAAGTATTTTGTTTACTCAGTTCAATTAGTTGACAAATGCTTGGGGTTTTCCACTTCAATATTTAAACAGATGTTTCCATGGGGCATTTATTTTCTTTTTTCTTTTTCAGTAGTCTTAGAGAATGCCCAGAATATACCAAAGAGTAGAATTATTGGGTGACTGAGTATTCAATGTACTGAATAATTTTCCATAGTCTCCTTTTTAAGGACAGAATAATTTTTAATGGTTAATATATTTTGTTCCTAATAGTCTAATCACAAAGAGCAATTTTCATAGTTTTTGTATCAATTAAATAATGAGTGTGTTTTACTTTTAATAATTGTGTTCCAAGTTCTGTTCTCCAATTTAGGGTTATCAACACTCAACTTACTTTTCAATTTCTTTCCTTGGTGTCAATTAACAAAATCACAACTTTCCAGTTTGACCTAGAATATGGTTCCTGGTGACAAGCTGTAATCTGATGTATACTGAGGTATAGTGGCTTTTTAACATTAAACAACACTGAAGGGGGTGGGGGAGATGGCTTAGTGGAATAGGCGCTTCCCTGGCAAGTACAAGGGCCTGAGTTCAATCCCAAAAACAACAACAACAAAAAAAAAAACTGAGGCAATGCTTACAAGAACCTTGAGTGAGATGATAAGAGAAGAAAAGAAAGTAAGGCATATGTCACCTGGCATGGATATCCAGCACATTTGGGTGGGTGGGAGTCTTAGCAGCACTGGATCATCCCACGTCACCAGCACTCCACCTGTCAGGGGCTCATCTCTTTCCATCCTGTCTTAAATTTTACATAAAGCAGGACAACCCTCATTCAGGAATTAGCCTGATTTTTTTGGAAAAAAAAATATTAGTACATGCTTGCCGTACATCATGATTACCTCCTTTGTAGGGCAATAGGTACATGAACGTGATGCGTCTCAGTCCTTTATTTTCCCTATTCCTTTCCACCCCACATTTCAGAATTTTTTCCAGCATTTGACTTGTTTGATTTTATGCATCTTTATGAGGTCAATTATTATAGACACAGATCACCAGCCAGACTAAGGAGGAAAAAAACATAAAGCACATAACTCATTTATACTAAAGTATAAGTACTTCTTTAGGCATAATGGGCATGCTCAACTAGAATAAACTTGTTTTCTCTATTGTCTGTATTTTGTTTTTCACTTTCTTTATATATTGGCTTTCTCAAACAATAAAATAGATGAACTACTTAAAATATGTGTCTGATTTACTTCACTTAGTATTTAGTTTCAAGGTGCACCTATTTTCATACAAACAACTCCAGTTTATGTTGTAATCCATTGTGTATGAGTAGTACATGTTTTTTAATCCACTCATCTGTTGATGGGCGTATAGTCTGCCTCTGAGTTTCAGCTATTATGAATTTGCTGTTGTAAACATTGCTGTGCATGCATCACTCCAATATGTGTTTAACTCTTCTGGGAAGATATAAAAAAGAATAGCTGGATGAAACAGAATTTTTACTTTTTGTTTTTTGAGAGGTCCCCATACTGGTTCTCATAGTGGTCCCATAGCCAGTGTACTTCCACCAGTGACGAACATGGTTACTTCCTAGATCGAAGTATGAGAACTTGGGTGTACACCTACCAATGTGGTGTGATATACTTAAATCTTCTGAAATTTTACCTTGATAGAGAATAGATGAGTCAAATAGGACCTCTAATCTTAGTTGGTATTTTTTGTTTTTTGTTTTTTGGGTTTTTTTTTTTTGCAGAACCAGGGATTGAACTCAGGCCCTTATACTTGCCAGGAAAGTGCTTATTCACTGAGCCATCTCCCTGGCCACTAACCTTAGTTTTTTGAGGAGTCTCCATACTGATTTCCATAATAGTTGCAGTAGCTTTCACTCCCACCAACAATGGAGATTTCCTTTTCTACACAGCCCCTCCAGCATTTGTCATGGTTGACTTCTTGATGACAGCCATTCTTTCTGGGGTGAGATGGATTCTCAGTGTTGTTTTAATTTGTGTCTTTTGAATGACCAATGATGGTGAACATTTTTTATATGCTTATTTATCATTTGAGGGAAGGGTGAAAAAGGTATGATTTTTTAAATAATTGAGTACTAATCAACATAAAGAAGGATAAACTGGACCAGATAAATAGCACAGTGGATTAATGAGCCTGCAAGCAGGCACAGGGTCTGTGAGTTCGATCCCTGGGCCTGCCATACCAGCCTCACCCCTGGGTTGTACCAAGATGGCAATTGAGACTGGGTGTGGTGGCACATACCTGTAATCCCAGTTCTTGGGAGGCTGTAAACAGGTGTATCCCTCCTGGTTTGATCTAGTGTGAGAACCTGAACACCCTGTAGACCCTTCCCTAAAATACAATAAAAGGATAAATGAGACTTTTAAATGAAAATGGATGCAAGTTGAAACCATACTCATAAATGAAATAAATAAGAACCATGTGTGTAAACATCACATAGTCTCACTAATGTGGAAAGCTAAATGTACAAATAAGATCCAAATTATACAATTAGATATTGTGAACTAGGAAGGAACTGCTCCAGTTAAAGAGAAATTTTGATGGAGAAAGGAAGGGAAAAGAATAAAGTACATATATATATATATATATATATATATATATATATATGATAGTTATATATATATATGTGTGTGTGTATATATATGCATGTATGTATAGTGTGCATGTGTGTGTGTGTGTGTGTCTGTGTGTGTAAGTTAAGATAGTTTTACATCTAGTTTCTTTTTCAGTTCATTAAAGTTATGTGCTAGCATTGTCTGGACACTGTTTCACGCCTATATCTTGTACCGATTAGGTAGTAAGAAGAGGGCTGGCGGTATAGCTCCGTGGACTAAGCACTTGCTTACCTAAGTCCAGGGGCCAGGGTTTGATCCCTGGCTCTGAATGCTGTGCTGGCCTCGCTCCTGGGCATGCTGAGCCAGAGATAGAGTCAGCATGTGTTGGTGCACACCTGTAGTAATCCTAGCACTTGGGAGGCAGAAATCAGGAAGACCACTACAAGTTTGGGTTGCACACACACACACACACACACACACACACACACACACACACACACGTAGTAAGAAGATAACTATACATAACATGTTAATTATTGTTACTCTTCAACCTTAAAAATAAAAGAAAATTTTAAAAAACGTGTTCCTTTTTTCATGTATCTCATCCAACATTTCTTATTGTTTTATTTTTTAATGATGGTCATTCTTTCTAAAGTGAGATGAAATTTAATGTCATCTAATTTGACTTTTTGAGTGAAAGCAATGTTGAATATTTTCTTAAAGTATTTACTGGTTGATTGTTTTGCTTTTTTTGAGAAGTGTTTGTTCATTTCAGTTGCTCATTTTTGCCTGAGTCTTTAAATTTGAAGGAGATCTCTTTTTTATTTTTATTTTTTTTAGTGGAACCTGGGATTGAACTCAGGCCCTTGTGCTCACCAGACAAACACTTATTCTACTGAGCTGTCTTCTTAGCCCTGAGATCTCTTTTTTAATATAATATAAATGTTCACCCAAAGAAAATGTCTATTTCAGTTCACAGCTTGCAGAGGTCTCAGTTCACATTCAGCTGGCTCCAAGGCATGGGGGTGTGGAGGAGAAGCATCACAGAGAACAAGCTGTTCATGTTGGGCAGAAAGCAGCAAGCAGTAAAGTAGTGAAGAAGGAGGGCCGACCAAATAGCTCAGCAGATTAAGTACCTGCTTAGGCAGACACAGTGGCCAGATTTGATCCCTGGTGCCAGCTCTACCTCTGGGGCATGCTGAGATGGCTATTGAGACTGGGCATGGTGGAGCGCACCTGTAATCCCAGAGCTTGGGATGCTGAAAACAGGAGAATCATGTGTATGATCTAGTAGTGAGATCCTGTGGACCCTGTCCTAAAATAATAAATAAATGAATAAATAAATAAATTTTAAAAAGTAGTGAAGGAGGAGCCAGAATCAGCAGCATCCTGTTTTCTGTTCCTTATATTCTAGCCAGGCTACATGCTCCTAATCCAAGGAGCATTGAACCCAAGGTGGGTCATCCCATTATCCACACTCAGAACTATGACAAACCAGTCAATGAACTGACTTAGCATCCCACACTTAAATCCAGTGTCATGCCCTCCAGATTCACCTGTCTCTGAAATGCCCCTTGTCTGACCACATAAGGGTCTGGAGGGACATCTAGGCAGAGGTCACCACAGATGTTTAGATCTTTGATCCATCTGGTTTTAGTTTAGTGCATGTTGAGAGGTTTGCATGCATGTAGGTTCAGTCTTCACATATACACAAAGCCAATTTTCCTAGCACCTTTTCTTTTTTTTTTTTTTTTTTTTTCTGTCTTTTTAGACAGGGTCTCACTGTGCAGTTCAGGCTGGCCTTAAACTCACTTTGTAGCTCAGGCTGGTCTCGAACTCACAACAATCCTCCTGCCTCAGCCTCCCTAGTGCTGGGATTACAGGCCTGCGCCACCACGCCCGGCTACCTTTTCTTAATATAATATTAGAATTTTCCTAGCATCTTTTGTTAACATAATGCTAGAATATAAGGAACACAAAATGGGATGCTGCTATTTCTGGCTCCTTCTTCATTACATTTTTTTAAAATTATTTATTTGTTAAAGAGGCTGTATTTCCTCCAGTGGGAGTGTTTTAGTCCTTTGTTAAAGATAAGGTACCTGAGTGTGTCTGGAGCTGTGTCTGCAATCCCTGTTCCTCTCCAATGAACAGATTGAGCTTAACAGTTTGGAGAGACACACAAATCCTATATTTGCCCCTCATCTAGATAACTGTTGTCCTACTGGCATCCATGTGTATGCAGCACTGTAAACTGAGGTGGATCTCCACCTGTCTCCTAGGAATTCAGTCAGATGAATGGTAAACATCATGAGCTTCAGAATTCAAAAGTTAAAATGTTGGAGCTCAGACACAATGCAACATCTGGAAAATTCCATATCAGACCTCAGATGAAGAACCATCATCAAAACCGACATGCATTAAAAGTACTGTGTAGAATGACCTTCAGTTTAGAGGACCAGAGTATATGTGAAACAAATGAAGTTTGTCTTTAGACTTGGATCCCATTTTCTGATTTCATTATGATATACACATATTATAATAAGCCCTTAAGATATCTGAAACACTTTGGGTCCTAGATATTTTTGATAAGATATATTCAATATGCATTAATTCATTCATCAACCAATTAATCTTTTCCATTAAGCTATTTGACAGGAAATCACATTTTTCTTTATATCTTAAACATAAACATAAGTATGAAGTGAGGTCACACATCAAACTTAAATGAATTTCAAGGTAGTGCTAATTCAGAGATGTCTAAAAAATAAAGCATGTAGGCATAACAATTTTATGTAACCAAAAAGACAGACTACAGTGACTGAACAAGAAAATTCAGATATCAGTGCCCCTGTCAAGAGGAATCTGTGATTTACAAGAGGTGAAACCTACAGCATATTTTGTTACTACATTTATATTCTATATATTTACACTTTTATCATGAAGTCATAGGCAAAATTCTATGGCTTGTTTGGTAGAATACCTAAGCCCCTGAAAAAACATACAAAGATATTTTGAACAACATGACTAATATTCTGAAATTTCTTATGGGTGCTGGAGGCAGAAGGCACATTGAAGTTTCTGAAGCTTGATATTTGTATCAGAGTTATTTTCTCCTTTGGTCAGCCCTGGCCAGGATTATGTCTAATGTTATCAAGCAAACCTGTCATCTTTGGTGCAAGTAGATTTTCATTTCTTCTTTCCCTGTTAAATCTGAAGATCATGACCTGACATCAGATATCCTCTCAGACCCTCTTCTTGTCACAGGAACTGATGAAATCATCACACACATACACAAAAGTGCTTTAGAATCCATGGGAAATGTTTGCTTTTTGTTTAGGCTAAGGAGAGAATATCATTATCTCTCCAAGCAGAAGATGTCCAAAATGCCTCAATAAAAGTCCTAGTGTGGCCACCTCTATGCTAAGAGAAGCATTGGTAAAGTAGAAATCTTCTGCGTCTTTATAAACTTCCAAAGTTGTGAAGAACAATAGCTGCATTTTAAAGAATTTGAAAGTGTAATGGAAACGTGGCAGACAAAGCTCCAGTGAAAGCACTTAAACTACAAATGTCATCACTAAAGAACAGACAGAGGTGTAAAAATCTGAAACATATGGCCTTGTCAAAGGAGAGCTGACAACTCCCTTGTTTCTAACTGAATAATTCAAGAAAATTGGATCAGCCAAAAAGACTGTAAAAAAGTGGTGAGCTTCTGAAGAGTTGGGGGCTGTCACCTGGGTAAGCTCAATGTTGCTGGATGTCAGCCTAGAGATTTTCCTGTCTCTGCTAGTTGAAAATGACTACTGAAATGCCTTGGGACTAGGAAACATCATTGTCTCTGGCAGCCAAAAATGCTGACCTCAGCTAGGCCCCAGCTGCTACAAGCCAGCCCAGAATAGAGCTGCTGTCCTTCCAGGATGGGATTCATAGATTTTGACTGAATGATTGGCTCCCTGTGGACTGGAAAAGCTCACATGGGATAAGTTTAAATTTTAGATCCACCTGAGTGTGTCATTGAAGCTTCCTGTCACTGAGGGTGTAGGAAGAGTTCCCAAACCCATAGGCTCTGCTTCTATAAATTCAGTCAAAATATGTATAGAATACCACATCTATAGCAAGTTATTTGGTGGTAGTGATTCAATGAACAATGAGTATAACAGCAATTTATTGGTGTTTATGTTGTACTAGATATTGTAAGTCATCTGGAGATGATTTGGAGTATGTAGGCAGATTTATGATATTACCTGAAAATATTTCACCATTTTATGTAAGGGTCTGGAGCATCCAAAGAATTTGGGATTTGTGGAGTCCTGGAAGGGTCCGCTAAGATTCTGAAGAATTACTAGATATGTAAGACCCATGGAACAAGCTCTATAACTAAGATCTTCAGATAAAAAGAAGTGTTTTTCATCAGCTTCGAAGTCAAATTTCCCTTTCTAGCATTTGAACTACAAAAGTAAGAATAAGAAGAGATATTCTGCCCAAATGTAATGTTATATACATGCAATCAGAAAATTTGTTATTGATGGGTAACGTAGTTTATTTTCTATAAAATATATGAAATGAGTATTTACCATTCAAAAATTGCAACATAATTTAAGAGGTACAAACCAGCATGTTAGAGAATCCATGGAAATCTAGGTGTGACTTATTCTCTTCACTTTTCTATTATATAATGCTTCTTAACAATAATTATCTTATTCAAATAATAACCTTAACAGTAATAACAGTATTAATGATTACAGATATAAAAACCAAATGTAGTAATAGACATGAAATATTTAAGCTATAATCTCTGAGAAAAGGTACTTAACATTAAATATCTGCTTGCTTTGTGTTTCTGAGCATAGTTTACTTTTTCTATGCCAAGACCTTAAAGACAAATTGTCAAGATGTTATGAGGATCTGCTCAATGAGAATGAGCTAGGCTGGCTCACACACTGTGTGGCAGAATAGCATATGTGATGTAGGGCTGTACTTGGCACTGGCTTGGTGAGTCTTTTAGCATGTGGGCTCCATAACGATTCGTTGACTTTTCTAATCCTAATCAAAAAACACCTTTCTACTTTGTGGGGGGACATCTATTTTGATGATTATTGGTCAGGGAAAGTTAAAATTTTGCTTAACAAAGTGTTGGAGATGTTTATCTAATCGATAAATATATTTGTAACATTCTGTAGTCGTAAGTACTTATTTATATTCAAGAAGTAATGGATGATTTGTGAGGTCAGCTCTCTCCCTCGTTTAAAAAGTTTACCTCATTGTAATTGTTGTAGGTAGCTTTAGAATATAGACTACAGTACTGATGCTGCGTCACCAGTGAAGCACTGAGCATCACCCAACTGCAGCAGGGATGAGGGGTGCCACACAGGGCAATGTAAAATTTAAACTACCTAGAAAATAAATTTTTTGAAGAACATAAAGCCAAGGAAAGTTCTACCTATTAACACTTTAGTATAACCATCACAGCCTGGAAAGAAAAATAGGAAAATTACTGGCCTGAACAAAAGAACTGGAGAAACATTTTACAGAGTTAAATATTGCTACTGTATATTCAAATTTCTTGATAAAAGTATGGTTTATTGCTCTAGTTTCAAGATAAAGTAAAAATAAACAAAAAGTCCCTATATTGACCAAGGCCTCTCTGTTACCCTGAAATATTTCTTATATCCACTTGAATCTTTATAATAATTGTTTTTGTCAAAAAGAGCTTGAAGTTGCTTAAGTATTTTATGATCATAAGAAAATACTGGGTAACTCATCCTTTGCACAAGACTTAGATCCAAACACTCACTCTGTCCTTGTGGAACATCTCATGGCAGAGGTGGGCAGGAGACTCTCCTGTCTGCTTGAGTGAAGACGTGCACACATTCTGCCTGGCACTCCAGAGCTGTTCTCCAGGTCACATGAAGAGGAATGGAGTTGAGAAACAGAACAGGAGGCAGCGGGAGAGGCTGCCTTCTGTGGCCACCAAGAGCCTACTCTCAGCTGTCTCTGTTTATAACGCCATAATTTCTTACACATTTCTTTGGCTTCTTTTCCTCTCTTATTCCAATTTTACATACATATATCTGGTAATATGAATAACTGGTTTGATGGCAGCACTATGTATTACAACAAATAGTGTGAAGTTTATATTACTTTGTTAAGTGAAATTTTTTGTTTTAGTTCTAAATTGTATTCTCTTTAAAAAACAAACAAATGATCTTCCTGCTTCAAAACAAAACAAAAACTTACCTAAAAATACCCTGTGACATTTGACAAGAAAACTCATAACACACATGTGACATACGAAAGAACATTTAAGTTTATAATACCTTTATTATTAGGACAGACGCTGGTAAGCATGAAAAGAAATCTATCAGCCTTTAGGAACACCAGCTGACTCTGGGGAGGAGGTTGGTATAAAAACCTGAGTCAGGATTATACAGTGTACAGCTTTATGATCCATGGCCTCATCAATTTGTTTTACTGATATAAAAATGAGAAAGAGCAATATTAGGTTTGGTCAAAATAGTGTACATTAAATGTTTAAGTTTTTATAAATTCAGAGTAAGATAAACAGCATTATTATTATTATTATTATTATTATTATTATTATTATTAATTTTCTTTTGGGAGAACCAAGGATTGAACTCAGACCCTTGCACTTGCCAAGGAAGCACTTATTCTACTGTTCCATCTTCCTGGCCCCTAAACAGTATTATTAACCCCCTAAAATATTGCTCACTTTGGATGTACTTATCCCAACGAAGCAGTTCTGAAAATCTTCTTTGATGCCTTTATAAAGTATCATTAAGACTCAGTGCCTATGGCTGTTGTCATGGCCCTACTTATGGTTAAAACGCTTGTGGTCGCCAACCACAAGGAAGGTAGAACTGCCGTGATGTGTCCGCGTCCACCTTCCTCACCAGCTGTGGCCCTACGTGGCTTCCGGCTCTTTCCTGGAGTAAGACATAACCATGAATCTAAGTCACAATGCTTTTTTAAAAAAATATATTTTTATTGCTTTTTGAACAAAAATAAAACTATTTTAAAAATTATAATTTCCAACTTTTTCTCTAAATGTTATAATTCTTATAATTTTTAGAATCATCTAACAGCTATTTCATACTTTTAGCATCCTCATTGGTTTCATTCTTTTTTCTTTTTTCAAAATTTTTATTCATTTTAATGAGAAAAATGGTAGAACAGTGATGAAATAGTTTTGATGCAGGCTAGTAGGAAGTTTACAATAATTAATACATTGTATATTGTTTTCATAGCAGTTACTCAGAGGACAAGATACAGACATGATATCTTGTCTAAACAATGTTTGTACAAACTTTTATTCTCAGTGAACTAAGAGAAAATAGCTATATATCTATCCTAATTCTCTTGAGTGTACATATATATATATATATGTACATATATATATATATATATATATATGTATATATGTATATATATATAGTTCCTTGACACTATGAGCAGTGGGCTTCCAGAATTTGCTTCAGAAATTGTGTTCAAAGGAAAGAGGAGCATTTTGAGGAGGATTAATATCAATATGTGTTTTAACCATCTCAAAAAATAAGCATTCATCACATTTTTCAATCACAACTTTAGAGTTGTCAATTTCTCCATCTATATTCTTTTTTTATTAATTTTGAGAAACAAGTAGCAATAACACAGTTTCAAAACCAATTAGTAGTACAGTTTCACCTATTAATACACATGATATTGTTGTCTTTGTAGTGGTTATTCATAGTACAAGATGCAGACATGATATCCTGTCCAAACACTTTTAATACAAATCTTTGTTTTCATTGAATTAAGAGAAAGTAGCTGTATATCTATCCTAGTTTGTATATACAGATAAAAACTGGTCATTTGTACCCCGCCTTTTTGTTTTGTTTTGTCAGAGATGGGCATTCCATTCTCATTTAAATATTGTGTGAATTCCAAGTATTTTATTATTATTATTATCATTATTATTATTATTCAATTCTAAGTATTAGCAATGTTTGTTCATTGAGTGAATCATGAAAATGCTCCTTTTTGGTCTTTCTGGTTATCCTAAGAATAGATGTGTCTCATCAGATGATCAAGTGTGACTACCGTCTACCAATCCTCTCTTCCCTTTGTGAAATACATCCAGTTTCAATATGGCAAATGTTCGAGTGTTCCATTGAAGATTTCTAAGAAAACCCTCTTCCTATTAGGTAATAGTCTGAAAGAGGGGAACCTTAGATGTATTCCTTGAATCTCAGTGCCATAGTAAGTCTTTAGGAGATCAAACTTGCCTTTTTATGTTTTCAGTCCTACTTAGAGCTACAGATAGCCTTCGGCAGAATCCAAGCACAATTCAGGATGCCCTTCTGGGGCTTTTTCCTCTCCTGGGACCGGTTTCTCTTAGTGAGTCAAGCGTGTTGGTGCTTACTGCTTTTTGCCTTAGTAACGTTCTCTTGCAAGAGGACTCGTGGATCTTTGGAAAAGAAGTATAAAGAAGAAGTGTGCCAGGCATAGTATTTGAATCTACTTTAGATTCAAGTTAAATACTTGAAGTGGTGGGAGAAAGTGCATCAATAATCTCTCTGGAAACATGTAATCTTTCACACACAATTTTGCTTCAAATTTTCTCAAAGGCAATGGAATACTTTCTGAAATAATCATCCTACTCTTTCAGAAACAGGATTTTATCATTCTATCAAGTGTTAGTTCTCTACTACAGTTTCTAATGGAACATGAACCTCCTGTTAGGTATTACTGCTATTTTCAACTGAATTACAATGTCATGCTTCATAGCTTTTCAATGCTAGTTTCCCTTACAGGAGCATTCCAAAAAAAAAAAAAGAAGACGAAGAAAAACTATTACCATAATTTTGTAGCAAACAATCAAAATGTTTTATTTGACACAGAGAAGAGCCACCTCATTTTGCATTTTATTCACTTTCGGTTACACCATGTTGCTCTGCAAAGAAAATCAGAGACCAACTTTAATATGAATTGTCCTTTATGCCAAGAGATATTTTTAACATACTATTAGAGACAGGTTTATCTTTTAGCCGTCAATTTGCATCCTTTTTGGTGATATGTAAAATATACCTCTCCT
The DNA here is from genome assembly GCA_004027165.1 of Ctenomys sociabilis. Classification (NCBI taxonomy): domain Eukaryota; kingdom Metazoa; phylum Chordata; class Mammalia; order Rodentia; family Ctenomyidae; genus Ctenomys; species Ctenomys sociabilis. The sequence continues at coordinate 2,011 of PVKA01017361.1, read as the reverse complement.
AAAAATAGTACTGTGTGCAGTTGTACAATCATGCGCTGCTGGTGTCATCTCCAGAACACGGATACAATCCTGGTGGGGTTTAACAGCATATTTTATCTTGGATCTGAAGTCCATCTTCTTCATTGAATCCCCATTAACAGTGTAATTTTGTACATGGTCTGCTCATTCACATGGCTAATAGATGCTGTTATATTCTCCGGCACTGAGCATTCAGCTAGTCTCATTTCAGTGGTTACAGATTTCCATTTGTGAAGTAGTTAATATCCCCGCTTTCTGAAACCACCCATCAGATCACAGATAAGCACTAATATGAAATTATTTAATTGGGGTCCATTGTAATCTCTGATTTTTAAAAACATGGGTTTCAAGCTTCTAAATTTTTTTAAAAAATTTTTTGGCACTGCTCATCATGATTTACAAAAAGACTAAGAGCACAGAGATGCTGTCATAACTCCGGGGGTTCTGGTAGAAGTCTTGATTTTATGAAAGCAATCATGAAGTCAGAGAGATCAGTGGTAAATTTACATCTCTGTCTCAATCTTTATCAAGGGTTTTCATAATCTGCTTGGCTGGGAAGTCTGGGCAGGCAGAGGCAGCTGTGAATCCACCCAGTGCTTCAAGCACTCATATTATCTAGCTCGTGAGTCAACTGAATAAGAGGACTGCACTCCAGCTTCGCAGTGCACACACCAGTGGGCTTGGATTAGAGGTGAACTCCCATTCATTAACACTAAACCAATCCAAAGGAATGTCCAGTAGAATCTGCTAGGACTGGCAGGATACTAATTTCCCCTGAATGTGCTATAACTACTTTCCAGCCATAGACTTACCTCCTAAGGTTTCTATCACAGTTGTGAGGAGTGTCTCCATTTTGCACAGAAAGAAAGCACCTCCCAAATATGTGGTAAATCCAAGTTTCTAAAGCTCATGTCTTGCTTTCTGAGTCAATGTGACTTAAAGCCTGGGTTTCCTTTATCTCTGGAATGCTGAGCAGGATTTTCCTATAAGTAGACACAGCCACTATAAAGATCAAAACTAAGAACTTATGTCATTTATATAGTAAATTAAATATTTTAAAAATCACATATTGCTTTCCTCATTTTGTATGTTGTCTGTGATTAGAAAGAGATGGAGTTCAGCTTTATAGGTAATTATTACAGCAATATTTGATAATTAGAAGAAATAGCCAGTAGGGAATTATACTGTTTTGTAATAGGCTATAAATTCCCCCTCAGTGATAATATGTTTCATGATATATTATCTATATATTTTTGGGCTTTTAATAATGCAACTACTTCAAAGGAAGAAGCTAATTCTTAAGAGCAAGGTTCTTGTGCAAATAATAGAATATATTGTATTTGTTGCCATTCCTTTATGTAACAGGGAAATGTATAAATATGCTAAAAAGCAGACACATCTTCCTTTATGTTGAGTAAATATAATAGGGTATCTTTTTTTACTTAATTTTTTATTTTATTGAAGTACAAATATCAATCAGACAGTTTCAAGACACCTTAACAAGACAGATTCGATAAATTAATACATTACAAACTGTTTTCATAATGTTTTGGTATCATACAAGGTGCATACATGATATTATACTTACAGACATTATTATAGCAGATGTCTCTTGTCAGTAAATTAAGAGTGTAGCTGTTTACTTATCTTATTCTTTATAGTTGAATTATATCAAAAATTAAATAATTATTTTCCTAGTGGATGACCATAGTACTAGAAGCCGACATAATATCCTGTCCAACCACCATTAGTGCAGATCTTGCCTCTCATAAGATTATGTAGAAGCACAACGTTATCTATCTCAACTGTACTATCTATACACACACATCATGATTTTTCTTTCTATACCCCTTCTTTTGTCTACACCTGTCAGAGATGGGCACTCCATTGTCATTCAACTAACTTAGGTGCTTGAACTTGAAAGCACAATCCAACACAGTCCAGCATTCCACAACAATAGTGAGTTATTCAAAGAAGTTGTCAACCATATCCA
>PVKA01017360.1:0-45916 GCA_004027165.1 Ctenomys sociabilis | reverse complement strand
CTGACCAGGCCCTCACCAGCTCTTCCTCGCTATGTGTCAGCAGCCCCTCCTCATCACCATCATCTCGAGTCTGGGGTTCTTCTTGGGCGGTGCCTGCCTCGGGTGTGTCTTCTGGGGGTGGGGGTGGCCTGCTGCTGCTGGTGCTGCTGCCACCGCTGACACCGCCACTGCCACTGCCACCGCCACTGCCACTGCCACCACCACCGCCACTGCCACTGCCACCGCCACCGCTGTTGTCACCTTTCTTCTTGCCATCTTTAGGAGTGATGTGGAGGAAAAGGAACTAAAACTCAGCCTGGGGCAGTGCCCAGCACCCTTAGCAGAAAATGGTCTCAATACCACGAGTCTGAGTAGACTGGGATTTGCAGGGCTCTAGGATTGGAGGCCACCCCAGCTTCTAGCCCCCACCCCAGCCTCTGACCCACCCCCATGCCCTCCACATATGCTGCCTTGTTCCCCGGGTCACTGAGCTGGGTGAGGACACTCAAAGGCTGACCTGGGTTGGCCTTTTGCTCCTCAGCAATCTGATCCAGGCGGCCCAAGAGAGCATCAATGTTGGACTTGATCTGGGTCAATTCTGTCTTGATGATCTGCAGCTCACTGCTCTTTACTAGGAATTGGGGGGGGGGGGGGAAGAGGGCTGTCACCTGGAGGCTTACATCTAACAAAGTTCAAATCTCACTTTGTCAATCAGAAAGGCAGATTTTTGTGTTTTTTTTCTTGGCCAGGGAAAGGCCTCTTTGGCTGCCTGGAGACCACCCCTAGAGTGAGTGGCCAGCCCATGCTTCTGAACTGGATGTTACATCTCAATCTACAAGGGGCCAAGAAGGAACAGGAATGCAGGCTTATGATGCTCCTGTGTGCACCTCAACAACGGAGCAAGTCTCTGTTTATAAGCTGGAAGTCTATCTTACGATGGGTAAAATTGCCGAGTTCCTGAATGTTTTCAGAATTGCCGAGTTCCTGAATGTCAGAAAGAATGTGGAATAATGGGTTTGTGTAGGCCTGGCCTTTTCCTTATCACCTGACCATGCACCACATAATGGCCAGAGATTCTACATCCACCCCAAGCCTCATCTCCTCAAATATCAGACTTTTCCTCTCAGAAATGCATGAAAACACTGGCTGCTGTTAGAGCAGCAAAACCGTGGGAAATTTGTTCTTTTTTTTTCTATTTTCCAATATAAAAAAATGTGGTTCTATTATTTGCTAATGATAAAAATACACATTTTTCAAGATGATGATGGAGTCACTCACACTTGATCTTGGCTGAACCAGTAGGCATGCCTCCGGAACGGGCAAAGAGCTTGACAGGGATGGTAGTTTTGACACGACGGACCAAAGGGACTGTGACACGGGGTCGCTTCACAGGAACTGCCCTGGGCACTGGCACTGGTGACAGGCGACCTCGATAGTCAAAGAGCCTGAGAAGGCAAACAGGCCAGAAGCTGCAGTATGGAGTACTGCAGCACTAGCTCTACACACTTGGCTGGTAAGGAGTTGAGAGGAGAACACACACCTCTGCCTGCACCCAAAGGCCCCTGTGAAGACTTTCTGGATTCTGATGGTTGCTGGCATTCTCTCTGTATCTACCTTCCCAGCCAGCCTGGCCAGGTGTTGGCAGGACAAACATCAGGTGATAGTGGTCCGAAGTCAGTAAGAGGAACAAACTGACTAGCCCCAGAAAGAAGCCGTCTTTTCTAGATCACTCTGAGCCCCAGACCCAGCCATTTATACAATGTAGCTTCAGCTACCCCAACATCTGGTCAGGGTTTTCACATCTTCAAGCAGTACAAATCTCCAGAACAGGGGTAGGGCTGGGTTTTGGTGGGAATCCCCAAGTCCATCTGAGTCCACTCAAGTCTCCCCATCTGCCTAATGAGGACAGCCATTAAGTTCAGCACTAAGGATGGGGTTGGCTAATCATAGTACAATTTCTGCCAGGCAGAATTTCAGAGTTCTTAAACTAAGTCAGCAGCTCAGAGATGTGAGGCTAGCCTCTAAGCCTTTTTCTGGTCACCATGACACCTTTCCTGCTCCACTTCTAAGGTGGCGTCTAAGGCTTGACAGCACAGCAAGGCTAGGGAATTCAATCAGACGCCAGGGCCTGACTAGCACTATCACCCAGCCCTCTCCTGGAGGACTTACTTTTCTGCTGACCAGATGGAAGCTCAGCAGCTTTAGTAGGTGTCTCTCCCACACCTGCCACCACCACTACTTTACAGAGAATCACAGTCTTGGCCAGGGGCACACTCTGGAACTATACCCTCATGCAATACATAGCAGCTGCCGCCACCACCAGGCAACTCGAAGTGCCATTTGTGGCACCTCTTTGCTCAGGAAGTCCTGCCCTGGGAATGGTGATAGCTAGAGAGAGTCTCTGGGAATGGATCCAGTCCTGAACCCTGAAGGGGAGGGGGCGGCTCTGACCATGGTCAGAATCACTGAACCACAGAATCCCAGAGCTAGATGAGCCCAGAAAGATGATTTGGTGCAAGCCCATTTCACAAAATTTGCCTAAAGTCACACAATTCACTCAGTGACAGAGCTCAAATCAGTACCTAAATCTTCTGACTCCCAGGCTAAAGCATGTCTACCATACTGATTGCCTGGGGTGTGTATGCCGGAGGGAGGAAGAGAAGCAAGGAAGAGGAAAGAGCTGGGCCAGTATTCACCATGACTTTTACTCAAAAACATGACTAGTGTCACTGGCACGGGAGCACAGCCTATAGCCTCAAGCGTGGAGTCTGCACAGGCTTGGGCATGGAGACTGGACATAAAACCTCCAGGGGACTAATGCTGACCCCCAGATGGCTATAAATGTAAGGGTAAGAGGCTGAGCTCTAAGGCTCTGTTCTGGCTGAATACCTCACAAGGCTAAGGAGACTGGAAGGCAAAAATACAAGGACTCAAAATAACTGCAACTAGCAACTGTATTACTCTGTATTCTGGCTGGCTATATTTATGTGTCCTTGGGTATACAGTCCCCTGGTGTCTCATTAGAGGAAAGGGAAGTCAGGCTCAGAGTAGAAAACAAGATAGTGTGATGATGAGAACTCTAGCATGTGCACTTGCAGAAATGGACCCTATTTCCAGCTCTGCCACTGACTTGTGCAGTAACCTTGGGCAAATGCCTGTCCATGATCTGGGCTTTTGTTCCTAATTGGAGGGCTCAGTGGGCTGCACCAGCAATCTCTTAGGACCTTCCAGCCTGGCTGTTTCATGCCTGGGCACGCCTCTGCCCCGCTCACCTGTCATAGAAGTCATCCCAGAAGTAATCATAGTCAAAGCTGTAGCCACTGGGGAAGCAAAGCGGGGAGGCCTGGAGCTTAGCGGTGGCCACTCACCCGGCCCCCTTTCCACAGGTCCTCAACTCTAAGTGCCTCCCCAACTTCTAGGCTCAGGGCAGTTACACCAGCAATTATTCACTCTATGGAGACAGGAACCCAGCCTACAAAGACAGACAGACAGACAGAGCACCCACCTGTATATGGCAGATGCTGCTCTCTTTAGTCCTTTGGGTCTGTTGGGCTTGGGCTCCCCAGCCATGTTGATGTCTGTGGAGAATGAACAGTCAGTCAGAATGCTGACCGGACAACAGTTGTCTGTGCATGTATCCCCATCATGCACACGTGCAGCAAATCATGTGCTTATGTGGCACAGAGATGGTGCAGTGGTGGGAGAAAACTTCACAACAGTTCTCAAAAATCAGGCTCGGATCCAGGTATCACATGGACATGCCTACTTATCGATTCCATAGACACTCAGACACGCGCACATACACTACCAAACCAATCAAACATATGACATACATCATACATGTCTACATAAGCATAATTGAGAATGCATACATCAGATATATAAAGGCACACAGACACATTGTCACGTCCACTCATACACACTGATAACACTGGCACGTCAAGCATGCTCAGAATGACATACATAATCGCACATATGTGAGAAGGCCAGCATACACGCTCATGGATATCCTACCAAACATCTGTGTGTTTAGAAGAGTGCACAGCACATGACCAGACTTCAAGAAACATTGGCCAATGAATATATGCGCATCTTACATGCTCAAGTGTTTCTGAACACAAACAGTACACTGTACCTATAACACAAGGCCACATCTCCACGTACTCTCCATACAGTCACATCTATAGTGCATATTATTAACACAGTGTATATACAGATGTCACATTTCAGACATACAGACACAGAAACATGTACACAACAGTGAATATGTACTTGAAAGCAGAACACCAGTGTGTGCTCACACGTGCACCACACAATGCACCACCAAGGCCAAGAGAACCGGCCTGCTTTGTTCTTGTGTTCCTAGCTCTTCCTGGCTCTCAGAAAGGTTTCCAACTTGGCTCAACTGCAGGCTGGAGTAACAGGCTATGCTAAGATCACTCTGCTCCCTTTCTCTGAGAAATGTGCGTTTTAAGTAGAACTATAGAGAAGCCAAGAGTGAGGGCACATGCCTGTAATCCCAGCATATGGGAGGCTGGGGCAGGAGGATAATTACAAGTTTAAGGCCAGTTTGGGATACATAATGAGTTCAAAGCTAACCTGAACAATGAGACCTAGTCTCAACAAAGCAACAAAGCAGTGAGAAAGCAGGGACAGAACAAAAGCATTTTCCAGGAGTTTCTAGAATTCTCCCTTCTAGGGCTTTGTAATTATTTAATTAACATTTTAAATATAACCTATAATGAAGTTATACTACTTAAGAGAAGTGGAAGTAGTGGTGTTTAAAAGAAGGAAACTAATAGGAAAAACAGAATAAAAGATACCAGCCACTTTTCAGGATGCTAAAAGAGCCCTTTTGGAAGAAGGTGAGCTTACCCAGCGTCTGCCCAGCCAGCACCCGGCCATTCTCTCCCAGCACAGCTGCCCGGGCATGGCGCTCATTAGAGTACTGGACAAAGGCATATCCTTTGTGCACAGAACAGCCAGCCACACGGCCATATTTGGAAAAGATGGTCTCCACATCTGATTTCTTCACCACAGCTGTGTTTAGGTTCCCAATGAAGACTCGAGAATTAATGGATTTGGGATCATTCTTGTTGGTTACATTGCTTGTCTGGATCTTCAAGGACATGGTGGCCACCTGAGGAAAGAGTGTTACTGTGAGTCTACAGTGCCAGGTTATTAGGCTCAGAGCTGCTCATGACCCTCACCCTTTGCCTCCCCATACAACATCCAGCCTCCTACCTCTGCTTCTTGTTTCCTTGTTACTACTAAGTGGTGCCTCTTACTGGTGCTATTTCATGCAAGTTGTTTGATGTATGTTCCTTTATTTATTACTCACATAATAGATCCATGTGCATGGGAAGAATCTAACATTCTGAGAGTTCACAGTAATAGTGAATGGGACTTTCATTTAGTCTGCTTAACAGTTCTTTTAAGTTCACAACTTTAATACTTATCTCAAATGTTGCCCCATTTAAAATCTAAATTCGAAGATCTTCCACATCTTTTCCTTCAATGTAAAACCAACTAAACTACTACAATGTTTGTTTTAACACAATATTGTATTATTATAATTGCTTAGTCTGAGAGACACATGGACCTACTATGACTGTCTTTATTGGTATCATCATTTTGAACAAAGATAAGTTTAATGCAGAATATAACACATTTTCTGTCATTAAAGCCAATAACCATGGGTGTGTCAAATCCATTTCTTTAGAATATATATGATGGGGCCAGGGAGATGGCTCAGTGGAATAAGCACTTCCCTGGCAAGCGCAAGGGCCTGAGTTTAATCCCCAATTCCCCCCCAAAAAAAAAAAAAAAGTTTATGATGAATTATTAATTTTATGAATTTTGTTCTATTAAACAATGAGAGCCTAACCAAAATAGAATCACAAAAATAAAAGTACTGCATTTTTAATAATTATTGAAGGTTTATAAAAAAGCATCACAATTTTCAACACCAATTGAATTTTGTTGTACAAAGCTTAAAAAAAGAATAACAAAAATAAATTCCTATATGGACTACAATGAAAATACCAATAGCACTCTTACAAATAAACAAACATATGGCTGGGGAGATAGCTTGGTGGTCTAAGCGCTTGCCTGGCAAAAGCAAGGACCCAGATTTGATCCCTGATACCACACACCATGCTGGCGCTGCACCAAGCTGGCCACTGAAATAGGGTCCGATGGCACATGCCGCAACCCCAGTGCTGGGGAAGCTGGGACAGAAGGACCACTACAAGTCCAAGCTGCATAGCAAGACCCTGTACCAAATAAATAAATAAACATCTTTACCTAACACACCTAAGGCAGTTCTCATATATAAAAACAGCATGTTCCATATGTACTGATTACACTAACAGCACATGTGTTTTTTGCTTTCCTGGCCTTTTTGTAGGGCATACTTGACATTTTATTGTTTCATGAGAAAGTTGTTACTATATTATGCAAGCGTAGTTATGATGAAGATAAAATATAAATTATAAAATTCATGATATGTATTGAATGTTTCAAACAAACATCAACATTTTCACTCAGCTGTGTACTTCCTTACAAAACCTGAGAGATAACATCAGAAATAACAGCTACAATGTAAACACAAACAGAAGTCTACCACAGAAATAATCTTTGCTTCAGCTATCACACCCAAGGCACTTATGACAACTGCATTTTCCTTGCACGTGTCTCCCTCACAATGACAGCATATGATCTTAGCTTTCCTTTTCTACTTGAAAGGCCATTCTTGTCACAATTCTTCTCTTCCTGTTTTGTCATCCTATGTTATACTATATCATACTAAATAAGGTGTCAATAAAATATAGAATGTCTAATGAATACTTAAAATAGACATCAATATTTTCACATCAGCTATGTACTTGCTTACAAAATCTAAAACATTAGAAATAAAAACTTACATAAACTACAATGAAAATACAAACAGAACTCTACAACAAATATATTTGTTTCAAATGTCATACCTACGGTAGTCTTCACATATGAAAATTACATGTTCCATACACAAGTATGACTTAAACTGACAGCATGTATGTTTTGTTTTTCTGTTCTTTCCTGTAGGGTACAGTTGACATCTTTTTGGTTTTCTTGTTGTTGTAGAAGGTTTTTGTGATGCTGTGCCTACCTGTTCACCTGTCAGCTCACCAATGTGATCCACAACTTTTTGCGTAGTTCCCTGGGCAGAAACATTTTGTTTTTCCTCTGCTGTAAATGATCAAGAGTTCCAGTCCCAATCCGCTAAGAAACTTTCTCTATGGCATTTTGTACTTGTTATTTTCTTTATAAACTATTAGTCTATTTGTGGCACACTTGTTTAGGATCAAATAAAACAACCACTGGCCAATGCTTTTCATTCTGAGTGACATTATAGTTGCTGCAAAACTCATTAACAATATCTACTCCACCTTTGATTTTGGTGTAGAAAGTTTCCATCCCAAGTTTTTGTTTTGTTAAGTTTTCCCTATCTGTATTTCCATCATGGTGAAATGTTGACATCAGCAGTACCACTTTGCTTTTCTTTGCCATATATGAGTCTAATGTAAATCATTCTGAAATCCAAAGACTGTACTATACAATTCTCTTGTGAAATTATAACATTTTATTTGGAATTTCTGCTTTGTTCCTGCATATAGTGCTGGTCAACTTGTGCTCTGTTAGCAAATGTAACATCAACTGGAAATTGGCCAGTCAACTTCAAACATCTCATTCTGATTTAGTTTAGAAGACAGAAGCAATAAATCTGTTCACAACATCATTTGGTATATTACCTGATGGCTGAGTTTCAGGATAAATGTCTAAATTGAAAGCATAATAAATCTTCATGTCTACAAAGGTATACATTTTTATACCATATTTCGGTCCATCACTCTTTCATCAGTCTTTTGCATTCCTGCCATTACCATGAGAAACCTCTGTTAAATACAGCATACCTATATATGCTTTCAGTTCAGCTAGTGAGGTAATACAATAAATATATTTTTTAATATGACTACTAGTGCCTGCAGAATGTTTTACTCATATTTCATCCTTTGTGTACTTCACAGTATCTTGTAGCATTTCTTTCTTTCTTTTTTTGGTATTTAGGACAGTGTCTACAGGGTCTCACTGCGTAGATCTGACTCGTGGTGGCCCTCCTGTTTGCAGCCTCCCAAGTGCTGGGATTATAGGTGTGCACCACCACGTCCAGTCTCAATTGCTGTCTCAGTGTGCCCCAGGGGCGGGGCTGGCACAGCAGACCTGGGGATTGAACCTCCCAGCCCCTGCAGGCCTCTAGCCCCTGTGTCTGCCTAAACAGATGCTTTAATCCGCTGAATAAGGTTTAGCCAGTACCCCACTCTTGCAGTATCGGGGATTGAACTCAGAACCTTGTGCTTTCCAGGCAAGAGCTTATTCTACTGAGCTATCTCCCCAGCCCCTCTTGTAACATTTTATTTGTTACAATTCCAAACACTGAATGGCAGTGCTGAGATTCTAATACATTTCACCAAAACCCCCAATATATTTTTGGAGCTATTTCTACCACTAGATCATTCCATAGGTGGTATGAACAGTTTGTAACATCTCAACTAGGCAAATACTGCTGTTTTCTTTGTCATCTGTATCAAGGAGGTCTGTGTTTCCTGTGTCTGCATCAGTCGATTCTTGCTCTATTTTACTGTTATAGGAACTTTGACTCACACGGCCAGTATCAGAGCCAATGCTGTCGCTGTCATCGTCTTCATCATCCTCTACCCACACCTTTCTCTGTCATAAAAACATCTATTTTACCATAATGGATCATCTTTATGATCCATAATAATAATAATCTGATGATTCCTTTTCATTTTCCCAAAAAATATGCAAATCTGATTTTTCATGTATCACTTTACTGAACTTAGCTATTTCTACCAGAAAGAAAGAAAATTTTTAAAAAATCCTAGAGTGGAAAGAAAGAAAGAAAGAAAGAAAGAAAGAAAGAAAGAAAGAAAGAAAGAAAGAAAGAAAGAAAGAAAGAAAGAAAGAAAGAAAGAAAGACAGAAAGACAGACAGACAGACAGACAGACAGACAGACAGACATTTAAAAAAAAAATCCTAGAGTGGTATGGGTGTATTACAGCCTCAGGATGCTCTGGTAAACATGCACAAAACGTATTTGAATATCACTTAGGTAGAGATCCTGGTTTGACACTTTTGCACGCACCTTGCCTTCTGTAGTAATCACGTAGGTAAATACAAACTGTACCCCCTAGGTGCAGCTACTGAGATAAACAATCAGCTATTTACACTAAAATAAAAATTTTCAGTGGAAAAGGGATGCTTTTAATGGAACCCAGTGTTACACTCTAAGTCTTGGCACTCATTGTGAACTGAATGTGGCATATAATTATTTGAATAATCCTCGTATCTCAGGAATGAATGTTGTCCTATTAAAAAAAAAAAAAAATAAAAGACTATAACAAGATCCTTAACTTATCAGTAATAGGCATTCAAACACAGGTCAGCTGGTTTTTAAAGTTCACTGCCCTCAGCTTCATCACTCTATGTCTTAGTTATTCTTCTCTCGTTGCTGGGATTAAATACCTGACACCCAAAATGAAGGAAAGAAAGGTTTATATTTAGCTCAGTTACTGGAGGTTTCAGTCCATACTCAGCTGGCTCCAAGGCAGAGGCACAAGGCACAGAACAACCTTTCATAGCAGATGGCAAAGAGCAAGAGCACAAAAGGAGGGGTAGCAGTGTAATGCACTGTAATGCAAATCACCTGCCCCAGGGCAGCTGCAGCCTCCACACCCACAGTAATCAGTCACAAACTCCAGAAGCTGCCCAAAGATTGCATGTGGCTTGGGGGGGGGGGGGGCACCTATACACAAACCAGAATATTCTGCTTCTCAGAGCTAAAGCTAATTTAAATTTCAGTAAAATGCCATTATTTACCTGAAAATTATTTTTAGTGATTATCATTTTTATACTTACACATTCAATGTTTTGTTCTGTTTGTCTTGAAGACAAATTTTGGCTAGGCTTTTATTCTATACTGTGGCAAAGATATCCCACCCCTTACTTCTGATTACACCAGTACACAGGCTTCAGGGAAGAGAAAAGGAGACTCAATTTCAGTAGGAAAGTCCTACAGTAAGCCTTAGCATTTGTACTTCTAGTTCTGGTCTTGTGCTCATATGCACAAGAGTTGCTGAAACCTCAATCTCAAGCTAGAGCCATTTCACAAGGTGCTACAGCCCCCAAGCAGCATACAACGCTCATTAGCCTACCAGCCCATTTACCTAATATGAGAGTAGAAAAGATATATTTTCAGTAAACTCAGCTGAGTAGAGTATAAGCTGGGGAAATCTGTTAGCTCTTGTCCCACTAGGGAAGCAATCTCAGAGTAAGCTTGCATGTTCTGGCCAGCAGGTGGCACTGTTTACAAGGAAATCATAGGCTATGCCAAAGCTTGGGATTCTAAGAGAAAAAATGGTTCCTACAGCTGGGTTTGTAATATACCTGATGGTCAGGCATGCAATACTCTAAAGCAAAGATGCTAAAGGTTACTATTACTACCAATTTTTAAATTTTATTTAATTGAGAAACAAACAGCAATGAGACAGTTTCAAAACTGATTAATAGGACAGCCTCAATAATTAATACATTGTACACCGTTATCTTCTTAGTGGTTATCCACAGTACAAGAAGCAGACAGGATATCCTGTCCAAACACCATTAGTATAAATCTTTCTACTCACTGTATTAAGTGAGAATATATCTATCCTACTTATTCTGTATACACAAATACAAAATGGTCCTTCTTTTATATCCCCTTTTTTTTTGTTTAGTCCTGTCAAGAGATGGGTATTCCATTGGCATCTAAATACTATAGGTGCGTGAATTCAGCAAAAAAAAAAAAAAATCCAACACAAGAGGTCGGGGAGATGGTTCAGCAGAATAAGCGCTTCCCTGGCAAGCGCAAGGGTCTGAGTTCAATCCCCAATTCTGCAAAGAAAAAGGAAAAAAAGAAACCAAAAACCAATCCAACACAGTCCAGCAGTCCACAATAGGAGCAGGTTATTCACAGAGGTTGTTGACTTGAGCCTGTCACAGCTCAGCATATTAATATGGCTTTACTTTATACACCTCGTTTTTAGATTTTTCTGCTGGATAGTTAAGACCAAGATAAAGCAAGACCTATATAACAAGAAATGTAACTTTGTATCTGATAAGGTCAGTCACATATCCTCAGGGTTTATCCTGTGACCCTGTACCACACTTTGTAGATTTTTATTTTGGCGGAACTGGGGACTGAACTCAGGCCCTTGCGTTTGCCCAGAAAGTGCTTATTCCACTGAGCCATCTCCCCAGCCCCCTATTACTACTACTGATAAAAGGCCTAGTGTCAATCTTTGGAATTGACTTGGAAGAGACAGATACTTTAGATCCAATCATCAACATTTATAAAGCAGTAGATACAAGAGATACAGCCATAAAAACACCTCTAACACTGTCCATATGCAACAAGAAATTCTCAATCTATGTTAGTGTCCTCAGGCTCCCCATTCTATAAGTTCTGACAAGTCAATCTCTACCAGGATGACAAGCAATGCAAGGAGTTTATGGGTTCCCATATAAAAATAGATGACTGGTTTTGGTCAGAGCAGATGCCAGAGAGTTGCCACTTGACTTGCTAAAGGGAGCCAACCAGGCCTATGCTGTGGACCTAGACGAAAGGGAATGATGATGATTCAGAGATCTGTGGATGACCGCTGGCTCTGACTCTGCCATTGTCCTGGCAGATGTGACAGTTTTGAGTTCCCTCAGACCTTTTGCCAGGGACCTCTAATTCCACTGGAGAATTCTTTTTTTTTTTTTTTGTCTTTCTTAGACAGGGTCTCACTACGCAGTTCAGGCTGGCCTTAAGCTCACTTTGTAGCTCAGGCTGGTCTCGAACTCACAACACTCCTCCTGCCTCAGCCTCCCGAGTGCTGGGATCACAGGCCTGCACCCCCGCGCCCAGCTCCACAGGAGCACTTGCTGAGCACCTGAGGCTGGCACTGTGCAAGGACCAGGGTTCACTTCTTTGTTGCTTTTTGCAATACCAGGGGACCACCCTGCTCTTAGTAGGCAGGTGCTTATGCTGCTGAGCTGTCATCTCCCCAGCCTAGGACTCATTTCTTGCTGTTGTCTTTCCTGTTTACTCCTACCCAGACTTTATATTTCATTACCTGGGGCCTGGGAAAATGTACATGAAAGGATTTTTCAAACTGTTAGGTCCTTTACAAGATCAATACCACCATTTGTGGGCCTATTCTAGATGTGGGTCTTCAGACCAGAGTACATTCTGTATGATATCAAAGAGAAGCAGACAGAGGCCCTGTAACATGAAGGTCTGTTTTCTCATCTGTAGGAAAAAAAAGTCTCAGAAAGTGAGGAATCCACTACACAAAGAAGAAAAGCCTATGTGGAGGATGAACTTAGGCACCCACCTAAGAAACCCCAATCTGTAACCTGTATAGTAAGGGAACTTTAAAAAATAGAACTGCTTCTTTTAGAGACAAGTGGGTTCCCTCTCTTCTCCTCAGCCCCCATAAATGGACAGAATATGAAGGTGCTGGCACCAGTAAGTCAGCATCCTGGAGAGATGAAACAAACACAACAGCCTGTTGTCTCACTGTATTCCCTCTCCCCTCTGATCCTTGCTATGGAGGACTCATACACCTGTACCTGATAGCACTTTGATGGAAAACAAGGCCCCTCCATCTCCTTGGTATTAGCAGCCTTTGCTTTGGTCACCAGACAACAAACAGACCTGAGTATATAGACACGAGAAGCCAGTAACAAGTCCACTTTTAAGACTCCCATTAAAAAAAAAAAAAAAAAAAAAAAAAGATATCACAAAGAAATAAGAATTAGGAATAGGAAATGAAAAGGAGGTGTGAGGTCCAATATTACGTCTCCTCGAACTTTAAAACTATGGTACAGAAATCTCAAAAGTGCAAGAATTCTAAAGGCCAGCCAGACAGCTCAGCAGATTAAAGTGCCTGCTTAGGCAGACTCAAGGGCCGTGCCAGCCCTGACCCCCAGGGCACGCTGAGATGGTGACTGAGACTGGGCATGGTGACACATGTCTGTTATCCCAGTGCTTGGGAGGCTGAAAAACAGGAAGAATAACTACGAGTCTGATTTGCGTAATGAGACCCTGTAGACTCTGTATTAAATACATAAAAAAGTTTAAGAATTCTAAATATAGATGTTTCTTCCAGTTATTACCAATACCTCAATTTGTGAGCTTTGTGCACAGCCTTCAAGTATTTAGATGTACAATACAGGGTGCCCGTTTGCACTCTTACTCCACAGAAGACTTTGAAAAAGTGTTTAATAAATGTTAATAGAATAAATGTTAATAATAATAGATTATTAGTAATAATAATAGATAAAATCAGTTAATAATAATAGATAAAATGTTAATAGAATAAATGTTAATAATAGAAGGCAGACTTTGAAAAAGTGTTTAATAAATGTTAGGGAGAACATAAGGATATCTTCCAGGAAAAGGCTGGAATGCTTTCATGAAGTGATGAGAACACTGGGGGTGGGGGGAAAATACAGGTCCCAGGCACCTATTCCTATTTTGACCTAAAAATCCACCTTCACAGACCAACCAACCTCACTCAGTACCTTCCCTTATTCTGTTTTCCTTCCTCCTCCTTTAAAATGGGAACCCTAAAAAATACTAATATACTATTTAGCAGAAGCTGCTTGATTTGATAGGTTATTTTCTCCCTTGGACCAAGCTCTGCCCCAGAGACCAGGTGTATGAGAATAAGTGTTTGCAGTTCCAGATATCTGGGCTTAGCAATGAGCTGAGAGGTGTTTGGCAAGATTGTTCTTGATAGTAATAATGGGGAAAGAGGAAAGACAAAAATCAGGGATGTTACTAGAGGCTTCTGCAAGGTCAGATTAGTAGGACCTTGGTGAGCACAGTTTATATGTCTTCACTCTGGGAAAAGAGACCTGGCTAGGAAGTGATAGCTACTCAACAGCAGAGCCAAGACTACCTCAAGATCCTCTAAGCCAAGGATAATTATATCCCATTTTTCCTTCTGGGCTAGTATGAGAGTTCCCCCATACCAATCCTCCCTTCTCAGGAGTTGGAAGAGGACACAGAATCCCAAAACCTACTTTGTCAGAAAAACTGGGGTTTCCTTCCAGGTATAAAGTATTTACCTTTATACTTGCTGAAGAAAACACTGGAGCCTTAAGCTAATTAAAACCCATCAGGCTCAGCAGACTAAGTCTTGATTAGGTACGCGCAGGGGCCAGGGTTGATCCCTGGATCCACATGCCCCACTGGCCCTGGCCCCACCCCTGGGCATGCTGAGCCAATGAATGCAGTCCAGGAGTGGTGGCACATGCCTGTAATCCCAGCACTAGGGAGGCAGAAATCAGGAGGATCACTACAAATCTGGGCTGCGTATTGAGACCCTGAACACACACAAAAAAAAAACTTAAAAAGTAAAACCCATCAGGGACAATGACCTTGAAATGCAATTTACAACTCTTCCAGGCTAGTAAGAACAGGAAGAAATTTGGCAAAAACAAACTTATTTCCCAGTTGAAAATTTCAAACAGAAACCACAGTTTAGAGCTAAGCCTCAATGTGTAATGAGTTTTGCAAAAGTGGAGAAGGCCTAAAAAGCACCCCTGCTGCCCTAAACTTAGGGTAACTGAAATCCTAATGCGGGATCCTCGTAAAAAGAGCCCCTATTCTGAGTACTAAAGCTTTACATATCTCACCTAATTTAAACCTCACAACAGTCTGTGTGGAGGTATTTTAGATAAGGAAAATGAGACAGGCTCAAAGAGGTAAAGTACCCAGTTAACGGAGCAAAGCCAGAACTAGAATTCAGGTCTACATTACTATAAAAACATAACCTGTGGCACAAAACTGTGTATGCACAGATATACCTCGGGTATTGATTTCCACAGTCAGCCACACACCCTCTCGTTCCCTGCCTTCTCCATTTCTACAATTCCTCATGTTTGCATAGGACTTCAGTGAACAAAATCAGTCATGTGTTCAAACCTAATCTTAGAAGGAAAGTGTCACCAGATGGGACTGTCCCTCGTAGCCCTATGAATCATGCATGTATCACCAGTAGTTCAGAGCCACCTGGCAATGAGACACACAAATTAATGAGAATAACAGGTGATCTATCATCCCTGGCTGCCTGGGAACCAGATACTTCTGGGACCAAAAAGGCCCTGGACACTGATTTACTTGCTTGGCTTTCTCCAGAAATAGTCTCTCCATCACTGATAGCGATTTTCCTTTTAAGTCACCACAGATGTCCCCAGAATTATCTAAAACATTGGGGAATTGGGGACTGGGCCTTTGGGAGGTGAATAGGGGACAAACTCTTATGAATGGTTCTTGGTCCCAAAGAGTTACCTTGCCCTTTCCGCTACTTGAGGACAGCAAAAAGGCAGCTATTGCCAAACCAGTTAGCCATCCTTTTCTGTCAAATAGCAACTTTTCAAAAAGGTACTTTCTCATCTTGTGGAATGATCTGTTCTTTTTTTTAGGGACGGGTCTACAGGATGTTCAGGGTCTCACTACTTGAGGACTTGTGGTGGCAAGAGCTGGGATCACAGGCACGTGTGCCACCACACCCAGTGCACCCTAAGGGCGGGGCTGGCATGGCAGGCCCAGGGGATCGTTTGATTTGATTTTAAATGCACAAGTGTTCTTTTAAATTTTTATTATTATCTATTAACTTTATAAAATATTGAGCTTTGATGTATTTTTATATATGCATAATATATTTTGATCATATTCCTTTTCCCTGTTACTTTTCCTTTTACATCTCCTCCTGTCTCCCCTTAGTTATTTCTTTTTACCTAATAATGATCTCCCACTTTCATGCCATCTTTTATTTTTTAAGGTTTCAGTCGAGGACATAGCTCAGCAACACAAGTGCCTGCCTGGCAAAAACATGAGGTCCTGAGTTGAATTCCTGGTACCCCTCACCAAATAATGATTCCACATATTAGAGAAAATATGCAATATTTATTTTATTTGAGTATGGCTTATTTCATTTAACATGATTATTATAACTTGTGTATCCAGATAGCCCCAAAAGCTTCACAACTGGGGCTTTTCAGAGGGGGCTGGATCTAGGGTGTATGACACTGTGATTAGAAGTGGCCACTCAATAGACAGATACCCGGGAAAGAATAAAAGGGAGAAAAGAGGGAAGGAAGGCCTGGGGCTTGCTGCTCACTGCCTTCTGCCTGCTGTGCTTTGCCATGCACTACTTTTCCTCTGTGATGCCCCTCTGACATGTGGGGCCAGACAACCTCTATAAACTGTGAGCCAAATAAACCATTCCTTCTTTGCATATTGCGTATTATGTCTCAACATAATAGAAAACTAACTAAAACAATGATCTAGACCAATATCTTTTATTCTAATATTAATTCAATTGTAGAGATTTTTTAAAAAGCCAAAGATCAATAAAGTGACTTACTTACAACCAGTGAGTAAAGGGGGTTGTTAGAGAACTTACCTAAGATCTAATACCACTGTCTCAACAGCTGTGCCATACCTCTGATTTTGCCTCTCAGATCAAGTAACCCTTAAGCACTGTCTCCTTTTTCCTGAAACGTTCATGTCAAAACAGGAACTGCTATTTCCAGTCTTTGCTGCTAGTGCTGTCTTGAGTCTGTGCTTTAGCTTGACCTGCAGACACATCTGGCTTTATTCTCCTTGAAGGTTATAAGAGTCATATCAACCTTAGATAACCCTGGGGACATTGGGGTGGCTTAGAAAGAAAATAGCTATCTGTGATGTGGAGACTATTTCTAGTGAAAGCCAAGCAATTATATGGATCAGTGTCCAGGCCTCCTTGGTCCAGAGATTCCTGGTAGGCGGCCAGGGATGAAAGAACGAACATCTAGTAATCTCATTAAGCTCACCCACTCATTAGCATTGACCAAATGATCACTACTGGCCAGAAAGGACTAATTTACCAAGGAGTGCTCTTTAACTGCCAACCCTTTCCATCCCCAAAGAAGTCTCAGCTCCCAGCTAGTCACATGCAGAGGGTTCCTAGAAGGGTGGGATTATAAGGGGTTGGTTATAGACCCAAAAGGGCTTGCTTGGCCCTACTATTCTTGGTTCAATGATCTTAAGTCATGTAACTTCTCTGGGTTATTCACTCTTATTCTGAAAAGAGACACCATTTTTTCTCTGATTAGCTTTTAAGATCCAAGACTCAAAACAGGCTAATCAATGTAAAAGTGCTCTGCTGAGTCCATAACGAATTATAAAAAGGATACAAGATTATACCTATTTCTATTATTACTCAATTCCTATACCCTTCAGTCATTTAAACAAGTATTTCTTGAATGCTGGCCCTGTGGAGATACTGAAAAACAAGAGCCAGTATGCTCTACTTGTCAAGAAGTCAGTCCTCTTTCCAGGAACCTTGTTTTGCTTTTGTTTTTACTGTTTCCTAATAATAAAATGCATACAAAATAGCAAAACAGTATAGGTTCTGCAGTCAAAAGGTACTAAGTTTCAAATCTACCCCTACCACTTACGAACTGTTACCTTGGCCATGTCCATTAACTTTGTTCTTACTCAGTTTCCAAACAGGAATTGTATGTCAACCTTCCAGGACTAGAGAGATCATGTATAAGGTATAATAAAAATACAGGATGAATGCTTACATTAAAAAAAATATATATATCACAGAATAAGATACATTGCCATTAATTCCCCCTCAAAATATTCCCCTTGCTTTGAAAACACTGATTCCATCATTCTTGGAATATTGTAAAGCAATTCTGGGAGTCCCCTTCATGTCTTTACAAGGTATGATCACAAGTATAGTGAATGTCATTCAATGGAAAATCAGGCTCATAAAAACTATGGTGTACCCTCATCCATCTACCTTATTCATTTGATATGGCAAAGTCAACTTCTAACTCTTCTCCAAAGTCAAAATGATCATGAAAATTAACCTCAATTCAGAATATCAAGGAAAGCACCACAGTGCAACTAAAGGCTCAAGGACTTTCAGAATGTCTTCAGAGTGACAAAACAGGATAATTACACTCAAAGCAAGGTAAAATGCTACAGGGTGAGGAGTGGGATGGCTGTGTCTTTTAGTGCAATAATTTTAAAAATTTAGTAATTTGCTATTGTTTGACTAGCCCTTGCATATGTTCAGTCTAACAGGTGGCAACAGTTAGGAATCAAGGAAGTGCAGAGCCTAAATGAAAAGCAGATGGTTCAGCCTCAAATTCTAGGTGTTCTATAATTCATATCTAACAGTCTTTACCTATGGTTCTCTCCAAGCAGCATACTCTGCCTAAGACTAAGGGAGCCAAGTGGTATGGAGGCTCCCTCTTACTCTAAAATCTATGCATGTAGATTTTAGTATGTATTTAGATTTAAAATCTAAGTATGTAGACAATTGAAGAAGGTGCCCTGTCTCAGGCCTGTCATAATATTACTAGATGGGGCTGGGAAAGGAAAAGAGCCTTGGCCAGGGAGGGTTCCAGGCCTGCTAAGCTACTCTAACCCACCAATTATAACAAGGCTCCAGTCCTATACTCCAACATTGGTATAAATAAGCATCTTGTAGTCCCTGAGTAGTCAACCCAAAGCAGAAGCAGAAGGCTAGGGTGAATCACAGTCATCTCTTCCACAGCATGATCTGGGTGTACAGAATATTTTACTTTGCCTATTTCTTTTACATGAACTCTACTCCAACTGTGGCTTTAGGCTGAGGCTTAGCATCTGTGAGAACTCTCCTCATAGCTATAGGGAAAGGTAAAGTTAGAAACCTACAAATGAATGTCAACTTATTTTTGTCAAAGAAGTCCTTTTAAAAAATCTACCTATCCTAAGGCCAGCCAGATAGCTGAGTCGACTAAAGAGCCTGCTTAAAGCCGGGCGTGGTGGCGCACGCCTGTAATCCCAGCACTTGGGAGGCTGAGGCAGGAGGATTGTTATGAGTTCGAGACCAGCCTGAGCTACAAAGTGAGCTTAAGGCCAGCCTGAACTGCATAGTGAGACCCTGTCTCAAAAAAAAAAAAAAAAAAAAAAAAAAAAGAGCCTGCTTAAGACAGAGCGCAGCAGCGGAGGTTCAATCCCCTCCTTGCCGGCCCCACCCCTGGGGTTGCTGAGATGGTGATTGAGACTGGGAGTGGTGGCATGCACCTGTAATCACAGCACTTGGGAGGCTGAAAACAGGAGAATCACTACGAGTCCAATTTATGTAGTGAGACCCTATACACCCTGTAGACCCGTCCTAAATTCATAAATAAAAAAAACCCTACCTATCCATTTAATCATAACTATAAAAATCCACACACTGAACTAGCTATGGCTGAGGCATTAATTAATAGGTGAACTGTTCACTTATTCTTCCAACAATTGGTCTGGTACCTGACCTCCAGCAACTCCCAATCTAGCAGGATGGATCCACTGATGGCCACAAATCACATGTGCATTGGGATGGAGTCCACTGCCTCAGAAATAATATAAAGCAAAGTAGCATAGGAAATCAGAGAAGGCTTAGAAGCATCATAGAAGGTTCTACCAAAAGGAGTCTGATTAGGATGAATTCACACTGAGTGACAAAAAAAGGAACCGGAAAAATAATGTATAAAATGTGCCTGCCTACCTGTATGAATACATAACATCAGCCTGAGAAAAGAAATATGAAATAGGACAATGTATTCTTCACTATCGCCTCCTATTTGTTTGATAGATGGATACTTTAATTTTTTTCAGAAATGATATGAAGTTTCATTAAAGTAATAGGAATTTGACAATAGTTGTTGTACTGCATAATATTATCTTCAAATTAGTGAAGTTACCAAATATAAACCTGCAAAATTGGTACCAAAAAAAGTTACAAGAAATTTAAAAGAAAATAAATAACTTTAAAAAAAAAAATACATCAATACTTGATGGAAAATATCTGTACCACGATATGACTAAGGTGTTTGAGGAGAGTCACATGGAGGGAAAACTTTCTCACAGACTTTCACAGAGAGTAAATTGGTCAAGCAATGGCTGTGACTCATCCACATGGCTGACACTGACAAAGAATCTACAAAGTGCTGTACAGGGTTTCAGGATAAACCCTGAGGGGACTTGACTGACCTCATCAGATATAAAAGTTACATTTCTTATTATATAGGTCTTGTTTTATCCTGGTCTTAACCATCCAGCAGAAAAGTATAAAAACGAAGTGTATAAAGTAAAGCCATATTAATATGCTGAGCTGTACAAGGCTCTAGTCAACAACTTCTGTGGATAACCCACTACTGTTGTGGGCTGCTGGACTATGTTGGGAGTGTCTTCTGAATTCAAGTACCTATAATAACCGAATGCCAATAGAATGCCCATCTCTGAGAGGAATAAACAAAAAAAGGGCATACAAAGGAAGGACCATTCTGTATTTGTATATACAGAATAGTTAACATAAATATGCAGCTACTTTCATGTAATTCTATAAGAAGAAAGATTTGCCCTAATAATGTTTGGACAGGATACCCTGTCTGCTTCTTGTACTATGGATAACCATGGAAGATAACAATGTAAAAAGTATTAATTATTGAAACTGTCCTATAAATCAGCATTGGAAAAAAAAAAAGGTATATACAGCTACATTCTTTTAATTCAATGAATACAGGAACTGCTCTAATAGTGTTTGTAAATAGAATATCATGTCTGCACCTTGTACAAATAACCACTAAGAAAACAATGTGCAATGTATTAATTATTGAATCTGTCCTACTAATTTGATTTAAAACTGTCTCATAGCTATTTGTTCTTCAACAAAATTATGGAAAAAAAATTTAAGCGTTAACTGCTCTTTTCAATAGAGAAATTAGCAGCACAATTACTTATGCTATCCTGCTTATATACAACTACATATAGATAGATGCATTTTTTTTTTCTATTTATGTATCTGGTACAGGGTTTCACTATGCGGCTAGCACTCAAAGTGATCTTCCTGTTTTCAGTCTCCCCAGCACTGGGCTTATAGGTGTGTGCCACCACACCGAGTATGGCTTATGGTGCCAGGGACTGAACCCCAGTCCCTGCGCCTAACTAAGCAGGCACTTAGTCCACTGAGCTATCTCACTGGCCCTAAACTTACATGAGCACAAAAGAGAAGCACACACTTTTAGCATGTATCAACTTTACACCAAGCACTTGGGGGAAGCTTTGTAGGCATAAACTCTCATAATCTCCGTCACTGCCTAATGAGATAAGTAGTACCACTTTCGTTCTATTTTTGAAAAACTACAGCTCAGAGAGAGTGTAAGTAATTTATCCAGTCATAATGAGTGCAATGATTAATATTGAAAGATACCCTCCAAGCTCATCTGATTTTAAAGCCTGCACTCTTCCTACTAGTTGGCCCCACTGACTCACATCACCCCCAACCCACATAACAAAGGGAGAATAATTCTGGCTTTGCTGCTGAAGGTTTTAGACTGGGACCATAGAACTCCATTCTAGGACTAAACAGGTGATTTTAGTAAGAACACTTATACTCTGGACCAGGAACTATGTGAAGTCTTTTGCTATGAGACAGGTGATGACATGTGTTACAATCATTTTCAAAGAGAAAAGTAAGGCTTGATGCTTAGTTCTGTTCAAACCAGGAAATGGCAGGGGTGAAAAACTGTGAGACCAGAACTGGACCTTTTAACCTTGGCTCCAAATGATTTCAATGCTGGGTAAGCCCTGTGTTGCTTAGAATCAGCTTTTAACGTTTTCTGATCCTTCACACCAACTGTGCCCCTTGCAAAGAGCACACTCTCAAGTCCAAGAGCCAACCAGGACTTGTTACGAGTCTAGAAGACAGCCCTCTTCTTTAGTGGCTTTAATGGGCTGGCTCCTCACAGTGATAATGTGGTAAGATTAGTCATTGCTTGCTGTTGGTTGATTATAGCTATTCTTTTCTGTAAATGAAGTTTAAAAGTCATCAAAGGGTTTGTCAGCTGTGACTTATGAGCCTCTTTCCTGCAAAGAAGTCAGGCAGTGACAAATGCCCCCTCTCATTCTGCCATCCATTATAAGTTGGAAGCTGCCATGTTCCAATTACTGGAAAACCTCATGCAGCTCATGGAAAACCCTACTCAGGGCTACAGCCATTACTCAGGCCAGGCAGGGCTACTGTAGGCCCAAGCCCCACTGTGTAAGAATAGAATTAGAGTGCTTTCTTGGCTTTGTAGCTCGTGCTTTCTACCCGTTAACTTGTGTAAACCTAGTGATTTATCCTAGACAAATTTCATAGCATCATGGAGACTTTCTCAAAGCACTCAGAATCAAGAATGCCTAAGACAGACATGAGGAAGTTAAGATCATGTTGTCAGGTGGACTACACAGGAAATTCAATGTTACAAAAAGAGATGAAGAGAGTACCTAATACCTCAATATTCAGTGCCCATTACGTGGTATTCACTGTTAAGCAAGATGATATGAAACTAAAGATGAATAAACTACAGGCCTTGCCATCGAAGTGTAAATAAAAAAAAATTAAGGTCCAGGGAAAAGGACTTACTCAAGAGGACAAAATAAGTTAGGGTCAACAAATGGATTGACAGTTACCCATTATGTTTTAGATCTAAAATCCCCACCACCACCTCCCACAAAACCTCCTGTGTTTAGGTGATTGAATCATGGTGGGTGCTATGCCTAACAGTGTATCAATCCACTAAGGAGTTCAGTAGCTGAATGTGCTGTTAGAGGGTGAGGCCTAGTCAAAAGACTTGATTCCCAGGGGACATGACCTGGAAGGGCATATTCTTGTCCCCCTTTCTCCCTATGCTTCCTGCTGCCATGGGTTAGGCACCTTTTCCTCTCCCAGATCCTCAGTATTCAAGCATGCAACCCATCAGCTAGTAGCAAGGGCTAGATAGTGCACAAGTTGGCATTGCAGCCAACTGCTATGCCTCTCAGGTATTAGCACATGAGCCTCTTTCCTGCAAGGAAGCCAGGCAGTGACAAATACCCCCCCCCCATTAAAATCCTTCCATGTAGAATCAACATTTTCCTCATTACAACAATTATTTTCCTTGGAAATACCAAATACTACCCATCCCTCACAGTCCCCCAAAGACCTGGTCCTAAGGATAGTACAATTTTTTTTTAATTTACTACATTTAGACAGAGTGTACCTCTCCAAGGTGTCATCGAAACATAACTTATAGTTCTGCTATAATCTGGATGCTAAATATTCCCCAAAGACCTGTGTGTTACAGGCTCAGTTCCCAGGGTGGTGCTACTAAAAGGTAGTAAAATTTATAGGAAAGAGACCTAGCCTCCAGGTCTCCTTAGGTCATTAAGGATGTAAGAATACATGCAGTTGGAGACATCAAAGAGCCTTCACAGAAGATTATAAGGGCCTGGTCTCTTCTTCCTTTCCCTGGCTTCCTGGCTCAAGATATCAAGTGGTTCTGCTCTACCAACTATAAATTTGACTCCAACTTGGAGTTAAGCTTAATAAAATAATTAAAAACAACAGCAAAAAAGATGAGGATGTACTCACTGTAAAAAAAAAAAAAAGAAAAAAAAAAAAACACAAAAAACCAAGACAACAACAAAACAGTTGAAAACTTGTTCTGAGAGATAAGACAAAATTAGCCCATAGCAAAAGTTAACCCACAACACAGACAGCCTAAGCTTTGTCAAATTTTCACATTTAGTGAATAATGTACTATAACTTGACCACAGTCTAAGTCAGTGGTGGTGATCCTATGGCATGTGCGCTGCAGCAGGCTATTTTTATCATTGAAAGCTCTAAAGGTTCACTATCAGTGAACCTTTATATATATATATGAAA
This sequence comes from Ctenomys sociabilis, assembly GCA_004027165.1. Classification (NCBI taxonomy): domain Eukaryota; kingdom Metazoa; phylum Chordata; class Mammalia; order Rodentia; family Ctenomyidae; genus Ctenomys; species Ctenomys sociabilis. The sequence continues at coordinate 22,064 of PVKA01017360.1, read as the reverse complement.
GTATGTTACAGGAAAATGACACCAGAGGCTGAAAATGGGCCAGAGATATGGCTCAGTGGGAAGTGCAAGGGCCTGAGTTTGATCACCAGTACCCCCCCAAAAAAAAAGGACTGAAAGATAACAGATCAGGAGGAACTTGGGGGTCACTTAAACAGTCTGGACTTCAGGGGGACCAACACTCATTCCTATGTCATACCACATGGTACTCAGTAAAGAGGTACCTTTAAGTCCTTATAGCTCTTAAGAACTTAACCCACGAATTCTACCCCAACCATTTCTATTTTGTGCCAATTCCTCTTTTGTCTCACATTAGGCCTCTCTTCCCAATCAGCATAGAGCTTTCTGCATATTTTTCCACATCAACAAGTGCATTGCTTAAGACACACTGCAGCAGTGCCAATAATGTTCATGGACTGATGAACTAGAGCTACTTCATACAGTAGCATATATACTGACAAAGCCCTGGGATGGTACCTGCCAATCCTAGTACTCACTGCCTCTCTTAGCAGAGGTCTTGCTTCAGAAAGTTTCCTCCCCCTTCTTGTTCTTCTGCTGAGTTAAAAGAAAAATGTGCTTCATACACAAAGCTATAAAGTACATGATAACTTAAGGAGCACATTGGTAATCAGGAAGGAGGCCTGAGGAAACATAAATCCTTTTCCATAGTACACTTCTTAAGCCAGGGACTCTCATATCCCTGCTAGCAATTTCAAAATGCTACTACCTCCTCCCACCATAAAAATAAAATAGGTTTTTCCAATTGAGCATATCAAATATCTCTTTTAAATGGGCTGCTGACTTTCTCTAAGGTATTACTACTTTTGACATTAATAACAGCTACCTGCATGACAAAGGTATTAACAAGATGATGATTTCAACAATTAATGTAAGAGTAAGGCATACTTGCCTTACCAGTTATGGTATGAGCCCTGGAGAGTGGGACCTGATGTGCCAGCTCAGATTCATGTGAGGAGACTGTATTAAAATGATGTTTCAGTGTCACATCTCTTCCTAGCTTGACTGAATTCCTAGACATCAGGGACCATAATCAACTTCTGCATCCTCAATGTCTTTCAAAATAAGTCCAAGCTGAATGAGGGTGCCCAGATACTGGCTACTCAACTGAACCTGGCTGAGCCATACAGCATCACCTCTATCTTTTCCCTCTGTCCCCAAATCCATATTTTTTAATGCACGAAGAAGCAGGGTGCAGAGATACTAAAGCCAGGATATGCTGAAGTGAGAGGAAAGAAATATTTTTGCAGGAATCCAATCAATCCTAGCCTTTAAGAAAGCGTATTTTGTAATTAAATGGTCACTATAATTGATTAATTGTTTAGTTGGTACTAGGTAAATTGCTAAGTATTTTAAATCTCATCTTTACAACTCTTTCACAGGTAAGAATTACAACAAAACCTCAATGGCGCTTTGGGAAACATTTTATTTTTTCTGAGATAGGGTCTCACTATTTACCCAGGTTGGTCTTGAACTCATGGGTTTAAGTACCATTCTTGTCTCAGTGTCCTCAGTAGCTAGGACTGAAGTATGTGCAGTTACCGGGCTTGAGGACAATTTTAGGGGAATGACTCTGGTGTTCTATCTGTATTCAAATTTTAGTTCTACCATGTACCATCTGTATGATTCTAGGTAAATAATGTGACCTTTCTTAGTATTATTATTTGTAAAATGTGAATAGTAAAGCAGTCTTCTCCTATAGGTGATGAGAACTCACTCGGCAGTATTCAGGAATTTTTAAATGAAAGTGATTTATTATTGCTATTGCCCCTTACAACAGATGGCTCTAAATATCATACTCTTCAAACTGATTAAGGTTAAGAAAGGGACTATTTCATCAGTAAAGCAAGAATGGATCCAACTTCTGATTTGGGGCCAAGCATTTTCTAACTAGAAATCTGGTGTGTTACACCCAATAAAACTCTTCTGGTCAGCCTTAGTTCCCACCACTAAGCATATCCAGCCAATGCCTTGTTCGGATTTTGATATTCTCTATGAATCTCTGTGGTACTTTTGCATTCATGCATCCCCTTTCCATTAGATTCTGAAGTCTTTGAAGGCAAAGACTTTTATTCATCTCTGAAATCCTAGCCTCCAGCTCTGCCTTAACTGTTTAGTGTATTTTTTACACAATGTGAGATGGATTTAGGTACAAACAAATTTTAAGAAGGCTATTTCAGTACACAATTTCCCAGGGTTCTTGGCATGATGACTCTTATTGTGAACTATAAAATTAGTGTTTGAGATTAACTCAAGTTCCTCATGAAGGAGAGGTTAAGACAGTGATAAATATGTAAAAGTAGGTGTCAGCGAGTGAAAGCTGGGGGTCAGTAGGAGCAGAGGCAATGAATGAAAGAGCTTGCAGTCCATACTACTAAATCTGTGCTTTCTGTGATAGAGAGGAAGTATAATATCCTAACTAAGCAGAGAGCAGGAATCAGAAAATGTCATCCTTGTCCTAGTTTTTCCTGTCTTACCTGGGTGATCCTGAGATAAGCATAACCACTAGGTCTCACCATGCTGAATCACAGGAACAAACACTGAACAAAATGTTCAGCTTAAGTGTTCATTTCTGAGACTGATTATATGATTTAATACAGTGCTATATATTTAGTAATTCCAACTGACACATTTCTGAAACATCTACGACATATCAGGCTTATATTAGGCACTTGTGATATAACAATGAATCTATCTCAAATCTGATGTCAGATCTCAGAAAAGTATGACTTTTTCAGCCTTAATATCTTCATGTTAACATGGGAAGGATAACCTCGATATCACCATCTTAAATATTATAAGATCAGCTTTGTAGAGTGGACCACATACTTTTACCAACATAAAGAAGGTATCTTTAGTAGATGGGAACTAGGACAGTTTCCTCTGTCAGGGAAACAAATCCCACAGTATATTCCTACCCACTGAACCTCACAGTAAAGACTGTAATGAATAGAAAGTTGGCCTATAATCTTTAAAGGCCACTTAGCATCTTTCTTATAATTACCAATTCAGACTGGGTGCTTGTTGGAAGCCTGACTGTGGACTTTCTAGATAGAGAACAGGCCCTTCCAGATCTGCAATGGTGCCAGTTATCTAATTCCTGAATCTTCAATTGTTTGAAAACATTTGTGGCTACTAAGCCTATAGTTTCCTCATCTTACTGCTAAGTGGAACAAACAAATCAAATCAAAACAGTTTTATGTTCTAACAAAGCTCTTCGATTAGTACTTCACCGAAGCCTCTGTCATTCTTATGATTTTCTGGTTAGAAAAGGAAGAATAAGGGCCAGCCAGATAGCTCAGTGGATTAAAGCACCTGCTTAGGCAAAGCAGGGCCTTGGGTTCAATCCCCAGCACCACAAGCGGTGCTGGCCCAGCCCCCAGGTTGCTCAGAGACAAAGACTGAGACTGTGTGGTGGCTGACGCCTGTAAACCCAGTGTTTTCGAGGCTGAAAACAGAAGAATCACTACAAGTCAAATCTATGTAGTAAAATCCTGTATTAAATTCAAACAAAAAAAAAAAAAAAAGAAAAGGAAGAATAAGCCAGGCATGGTAACACATACCATAATCCCGACACTCTTGGGAGGCTGAGGCAAGGAAATCTCAAAATTCAAGCCTATCCTGGTCAATTTAGCAGACTGAGAAGTCAGCAGTAAAGCAATTATTTATTATCATTAAATCTCACTTTCCCTAAATTATTAGCATCTCATTTAAGAAATATACAGCTTGAGACAGACACACTGGGACAGATTTCTAGGGTTCCTATTTAACTCTACCCTCCTGTGATTTTCAACAGAAAGTCAGCCAGTACCCCTAGCACCTGTGCTTGTCTCTAATCCAGTTCTTTTAACTCAGCTCATACCCATTATCTTCAAGCAGCTTATAAGCAAGACACAGCTTCCTCTGCAGATATCCACAGAATTAACCCAGAGAATTTGAATTATTCATGTTGAAACAGGACTGTAAATTACCCCATACTCTAGTTAGTAAGAATTTACTACATGGAAACAAAGCTTTGTAGATGGGGGTGGGGAGTGGGGTTTCAGGGTGTGGGGAGATAGCTCAGTAGAATAAGTGCTTGCCTGGCAAGTGCAGGGGCCTGTAAAAAAAAAAGAAGATACTAGATGGAGAGGGGAAGAGAGGTTGAAGGGAGGATAGGGGAATGAGGAGGGGGGAAAACCAAGTTATGTATAGGTACACATTCTCTATGATGAGTATGATTGTTATGTATATTTAAAATGTACTAAAAAAAAAAAAGAATCCATCAATAACAAAGGGGCCAGGGAGATGGCTCGATGGAATAAGCGCTTCCCTGGCAAGTGCAAGGGCCTGAGTTCAATCCCGGGTTCCGGAAAAAAAAAAAAAAAAAAAAAAAAAAAAGAATCCATCAACAATAAAATGTACTGATAAAATCTAACGTAAAAATATTTACTATGCACAGTACTGTAGTGAGTACCAATTTTCAAAGCCTCAGAATACACTTAAACACAGAGATGGGAACCAGCAGTTACTGAGATCCTATTACCTATTCTGTATATAGTGTGTCAGTATTTTCCATGGTTTATCACTTAATCCTCAGACAATTGCATATATACTGTCATCTTCATGTGAGAAAATAGGAAACTGAGGCTCTGAAAAGCTCAGTTACTTGCTAAAGGGAGCATAGATAGAAAGTTGTAAGCACCAGATTTCAAGCCCACAACCACTTGTCTTCAAAATCTTGATTATGTTTACAGCTCTGCCTCCATCGCTATCAGATGGTCACTAACTCTCCCTGGGCCTCAACGCCAACTGTGAAGTGGGAATCTGCACCGTACTCCCTCACAAAGTTGATCCGTGGCTCAAAGGTGGTAAAAGGTATAAAAGAGCTCTGTAACATAAAGATAGATAAGGTTTTATTTGAAATATCACAAACACATATTTCTAGTTTCTTTCACGATTTATAAGACCCATTTTTGAGACAAGGGCTTGCTATGTAATTCAGGCTGGCCATGAACTCACTATGTAGCCAAAACTGGTAATTCTCCTTCCTCAGCCTCCCAAGCCACCACACCAGGCCATAATGTATTAAGATTCTTGAAGAGATCCCAGTTATCACCCTTCAAATATTCCTTAAAAATTTCCAGTTAGGATTTTAGATAAAGAGCAAACATCCATTTTTCTCAGTATTGATCACTATGCTGTTTGGCAGAGCAATTTGCCTTTGACTTAAGGAGTCAAGAATAAGAACAGCAGAATGGACAGGTGCCTGATGGGAGGCCTACAGCTCAAGATCCAGATAGAGGAGAGATCCCAGACTTGCTACATTCCTTAACCTTCCCTTGAAATAATGCCTGGGAAGTAGGTCATTCGGGATAGCAGATCCCAGCAGCCATGAGATGAACCATACGGGGAGGTTAGAGGGAGGTGACTAGAATCAAGAAATATGACCAGGCTGGCCAGCTCTTTACTTTGCTCTGGGATGAAGAATACCTTGGCAAAGGCCTAGGCACAGCAGCGGGCTCACCCTGTAGCTCTGTCTGAAATCACACACCCTGGCCATCAACTTGCTCCTGCTTCTGGCAAACTAAAGTCAAAACCCAAAAATATTCTTGGATCCAGGCCCTGGCTAGGACCAGAGAAAAAAGTAATCTAAGTCTGTATTCTTAAGGCACTATACAAAGGAGGTCTGAACCTAACTAGAGGCTCTCTGGTACATGGGGTATATTCAAGAACTGTCTGAACTAAACAAATCAAAGGTCTCTGTAATGCTCTACAAGAGTACCTATTTAGTGTCAAGAGCTCTTTCTGGTTCTGGCTGCCCTGATAGCTCAAGGCACTACAGTACCTGCTTTAGTCAATCGGCAAGGGTTCAATCCCTGGTGTGCCCTGCCAGCCCTGCCCCCGGAGCATGCTGAGACTGGGATTGAGACTGGGTATACTGTTTGTAATCCCAGTGTTTGGTAGGCTAAAAACAGGAGTATCACTATGAGTTCTATCCATGTAGTGAGACCCTGTAGACCCTGCCCTAAATACAGGAGGGGAAAAATCTGGTTCTGCATGAATAATTTAAGGCCTCTGGGTTAGTTCTGTGGATATCAGTTCACTCATCTGTAACGTAAGCTGTGTCACCTCTGCAAGATGCTATGAAGAACCAGTGAGCTAACAAAGTATCTCTGTTAAGGGCATGAGCTGGAAGAGTAAGCACTGATGAAACAGCAGGAGCCATAATATTAAGTTTGGGAGACACTATGCCACTTAAGTGGGGTAGAAGAAAGTTACCATCTTCTGACTACTGATCCAAGTTTGTTCACATCTACAGTACTACAAAAGAGAGTTCAAGACTTCAATTTATTATCCTAACTTGTTAAGCAAAAAATGCAAAATGGTGAACAAGTCTCAACTTTTCTGAGTCTTAGTTTCCTCATATGTAAACTAGGAGGAATTTCCTAAATCTTAAGACTGCAGTTAAAATTCAATGAACTAATGAGAACACGATTTGCTGCGTTATACATGTGTTTTCCCATCAGCTCTTGAGCTACACAGTGCAGAGGTTATTTACCACTTGATAGGTATTTTAACATTAAAGACCAAGAAAATACTAAAAGTAACACACATTTCAACCTTGACTTCTTCCAGCAGTGGTAATTACTCATTTGATTTCTTATGGGAGTTGTTTATCAGTTTGTCTGCCTCATTAAGCTGTCAGGTCTCTGAGAAGGGACTTACACACATCTTACGCATTTTTGTATCCCAGCATGGCACACTTAAAAGATGTTAAATATACATTACCAGAATGATTACTAACATATAGCAACAACAAACCAGAACTGAGGACTTCAAATCTCAGGACTAAGATTCTTTATAGAGAAAGTGACCCAAACCTGTCAACTTCTCCTCTATACTAACAAGACTCCAGCTTCTCATTTTTGGACAGTCTGTGGCCTTTGTAGGCACAAAATCCTCAGCCTAACACTCATCATCTACCTTTCTTCTACGGTAATTCTTATTCAACATCAGACTCCATGCCTTCCTGGTCTCCCTTAATATTGTATTAGTTACGCTAACTTGTCCCATGCCTTTTTTTGTTTATCACCAAATCCTGGCAGACAGAAATGTGTGTGTTTTTTAACTTTATTGAGAAACAAATAGCAATGAGACAGTTTCAAAACCAATTAGTAGGACAGTTTCAATAATTAACACATTGCACATTGTTGTCTTTGTAATGGTTATTCATAGTACCAGAAATGTGTTTTATTAAAGTATCTGTTAAAAGTTGAATGAACCTCTTCTTTTCTCTGAGACCAAAGCAACACGGGGAGAGGAGAGTAATCCAGAGGCTGCAACTACCACCATGAGCCTCCTCAATAAGCCCAAGAGCAAGATGACCCAGAGGAGCTGCAGAAGCAGGAGGAGGAATTTAACATGGGTCTACTCTCTGTGCTGACCCTCAGTCAAGAACAACACCGAGGTGCTCATCAACTGTCGCAACAAGAAACCCCTAGGCTGGGTGAAGGCCTCTGACAGGCACTGCAACATGGTGCTGGAGAACATGAAAGAGATGTGGACTAAGGTCCCCAAGGGTGGCAAGGGCAAGAAAAGGTCCAAGCCAGTCAACAAGGACCACTTCATCTCCAAGATGTTATTGTGCGGGGCGTCGGTCATCATAGTGCTGCGTAAGTAGGAGCCACTTCCCTGCTGTCAGGACCTGCTCCTACCCCTTGAAGACCTGCCCATCATCACTGTACTGATAATAAAGCGCTATGTATTTTTTTTTTTTAATAAAAAAGTTAAATGAAGCCAGCCATGATGGCATAAGCCTAAAATCCCAGCACTCTGAAGCCTGAGGCAGGAAGATTGCAGCTAGTTCAGGACCAGCCTGGGATACACAGTACATTCAAGTAAAAAAAAAAAAAAGCTGAATGGATGAAACATTGGGTCTAGAAATCCAAAGTGAGTTCAGGGGAAATATTCCTGGCTTGGAAATTAGGTGGCCTGACTGATTCTAACTCTACCACTATTGTATGTAATGATCTTAGCATTTATGAAAGATCTCAGAATATCCTTCCAATGCCAGCAGAATGTAAGATTTATATTCTGGTTAGTCCTAGGGGTAAAGCATTTCTGTGTACTCCACAGTCTAGGTGGCCCAACACCAGCAGCCAGTAACACTAGGCACATAGGACTCTGCTGCCTGTAGCCTCCCAGCCCATTGGTTTATTTAATCCCTCCTGATGAAATACCAAGAATAAATTATAGGTGAGCAGCAGAGCATTTTTATGAGTCCAGACCCTAATGAATCTCTTCCTTCCTCTGTCAATTAAAAATGCAAAGCTAGGATCCCCAAGGACCAATTTACTGGGAACAGAAAGAAGCCTTTTGTTCATCTGCTGCTGCTTGAGCTACCTGCCCTGCCCCTGCTTATCTGCTGGCCAACAACTCTGCTTACTCAGGTATGGTACCTGCTGGGATACAGCCTGGCCTATGGAGACTCTTTTTTTGCCCAATGTTTCTGGAGACTGAGTTTGAAGAAGTAATTAAGAATCTAGGGCATTTTTAATGGTAAGGGTAGGACTAGTCAAGAGATTTATAGCTGCTTGACTTTACTGCATCTCCTAGGGTTATTAGTCTTCAAAGAGCTAACAGCAACTACAAAGTTTCAGGTTTTGACAACTGTTTCACAAAAGTAGGTATCAATAGTACTAGTTCAGTGACAAGAAAACTGAGGCCCTAAGAAGGAAAGTAAAAATTAACCTAAGGAACACAATTAGTAAGTGGCTGGTACTTCTCTCCCTCCATCTTTGGATTCCCTTTCCCTCTAGAAAGATAAGATTCTTTCCCTACTTCCCACTATACAATTCTAAAGACTGAGCTTTCTCTGTCAGTGACAAACAGCTGCATAAAACAGAGATCAGCACCTCATATCCTGAATGGTAGAGATGATCTGCAGGCAACCACTGTAAGGCTGAACACTTGTCTACACACTCACTATCTTTTACCCGGGTACAACAAAGCGTAGCTTGTGGAGGACCACCTGAGCAGCTCTCCTTGAAAGAAGAACGACTGTCTCCATTTTGACTGAGCCTGACCCTATTTCCTCATATTGTCATGTACAGAGCTGGCTAGGACTTCTGTTTATCCTTCAATTGGCCTTAAGCAATGTGTATTGGTCTAGCTGAGGTGCTAGTGACAGTCAATTAAAAACTCAAAGCTAGGATCCCCAAGGACCAATTTATGGGAACAGAAAGAAGTAGGTATCAACAGTACTAGTTCAATTTTCTTGTCACTGAACTAGTACCTCTTTGAAGGTGGCATGAGTGTCTCCCTGGTAAACCTGCTGCTCTTTAATGTGAACAGGGTCAAGCAGGATGGTAGGGACAGGGAGATGGCTCAGTAGAATAGGCACTTCTCTGGCAAGTGCAAGGGTCTGAGTTCAATCCTCAGTTCTGCAAAAAAAAAAAAAAAAAAAAAAAAAAAAAAGACAAGATAGGACAGTAGAGCTAATGCTCTAGCTGTGATGGAGCCTCAAGATAGAGGCTATGACTTCCTGGGGCTTGAAAGACTACATCAAAGCTAAAGTACCAGACTTTCCAAAACGTTAGATTCTATATAATGCAGATTACTCTCTGCATATCCTCTCTGCATATGGCAGAGGTAAATGTAGGCCTCCCACCTAGCTCAGCTCACAGTAGTCACCTACTTCCCACAATTCTCAGTCAATCCTCCTCACTCCCCCACTGAATAAAACCAGATGAGGCCCTGGGTCGCTCTCTTGGTTCCATTCTTTTTTTTCTTTTGGCAGAACCAAGGATTGAACTCAGACCCTTGCATTTGCCAAGGAAGCGCTTATTCCACTGAGCCATCTCCCAGCCCTCTCTCTTGGTTCCAGAAAGCCATCTTCATGACTGGACTTAGAGCCCCTCAACTCCCTAATGATTGAAAATATAATTTAGTGTCTTTATTTTCATCACGGGTTGCATTGAAAGTGGTAGATTGGAATCAACTTGATGGGATTCCAATAACAGATATTGGCTTCTTGGACCAAGATGAGGACCTGGAAGTGTCCCCTACAGTAGCTGTGCATCACTGGTCCTTCTACTCTCAGAAATGCCAGTCCCCATCCCAGGAGATAATTCAAGCAGAATCACCATCAATGCTACCCTGGGCTCCCACCCTACAAATCTTTTGATACAGTTTTATTTATTTGTTTATTTATTTATTTTCGGTGGAACTGGGGATTGAACTCATGCCCTTGTGCTTGCCAGGGAAGCAGATAGTTTTATTTATGAGGAATCTCTAATCCTTTATCTAAGAGCTCCCAGGCACCATTTCCCCATCCTGTTCCCTTCAAGTCATGTAAGGTTTCTAGTATCAGACAATGAACTTAAAGATGCCTAAAATCTTCTCTATCTTTGACCTTCCAGGAAACACCAAATAAGAAGTTTTAGCTACTAAATAAATTAGGAAAAAAAGAGAGGGCTTTCAAGAGTGGCACATGAAGAGGAGTGAATGAGACTCTTTTAACAGTATACTCCCCAAAAAATACTTTGGTATCTTTCCAATGAGCCTATGAAGGAGTTATTAATAGCCCCATTTCATAGATAAGCAAACTGCTCTCAGAAGTAACCTTTCAATTCCCTTTTTTGGGGGAAAATGTTTACATTTCTTTTGTGGAGTCAGTTATACATACATAACACAGCCTAATTCCCTTTTTCATCCCCTCTTCCTTCTTTCCATCTCAATTCTCTTATCCTCTGAGAAAGATCCATCTCTCTACTTCCCATTATCTTTTATTCTTGTCCTTACACTTTGAGTGTAAAGAGACAGCATGCAATATTTTAAATTGTCTGTTTCACTTAACATTATGGTCTCAAGGTGCGTCCGTTTTCCTACATATAACTCAAGTTTTTCTTTATGGCTGAATAATATTCCATCATGTGTAAATACCACATTTTCTTTCTTCATTCACCTATTGATGGGCATATAGGCCACTTCCAACAAGGGAGGGGGAAGCTAAAAGGAACTGGGATGTACTACGTACCTATACCAATTCCCTATAAGGAATATAAACATTATGCACTGCAAACATGTACTAGTAAGTTAAAAAAAAAAAGAAAAGTAGTCTCAGATTTGGCGCAGTGGGTGCCAAAGCTATGATTCAAACTCAGACACAGCCAACTCCAAATCTTCTTCCTCTTTTATATTATCTCCCTGGAGGGGAGATGAGCTGGTCTTCAAAGACTGGTATGCACAATGACTAGCGATGAAGAGCAGGGTAGAGGAAGCACAGACACAGGTGGAAGACTGGCAATGTACTGTCTCTGCAAAGAGGGTGGCAGTTCAAATATACTGAGCAGAGTAAAACCACAAATTCATACAAAAAAGACCAAAGAAAGACTGGGGATGTAGCTCAGTGGTATAATGTTGCCTACCATGCACAAGGCCCTGAGCTCAATCCCCCCTCCCAAGGAATAAACCTACATTTATTTATTTATTTATTTAGTAGAACTGGGGATTGAACTCAGGCCCTTGCACTTGCCAGGGAAGCACTTATTCCACTGAGCCATCTCCCCCGCCACAAGTTTCATTAAAAAAAAAAAAAAAAAAAAAAGACTAAATGAAAGGAAGGGGGCAAATGGCCAAAGGCCCTAACTGCTCTTGCCAATCACATGGGTCACAACTTGACTCCCTTCTGCTGGTCATGCAGGAAGAGAGACAGCAGGCAGAAAATTATGAGCTAGAAACAAGGCAAGAGAACTGGGAAAAACAAATCAAGTGCTGCCACTAATTACACAAATGGCACTGAGCAAGTCATTTGCCTTCTGAGTTTCTAAACTAAAAGATAGTTAAGGACCTTTCTAGCTCTGTCCCTCCAGGTAACACTATTACCAGGTCATATGAGCAAATGTGGGTCTGAGATATGTTGGGAAAAAGAGCTCTGTGAGAGAGAATGAAAACATTAAAATGGGGTTCGAGTTGATCGTAGGCAAAACACAGAAGCTGGTAGGGAGGAACTTGCTGTGTGGCCCAGGCTATGTGTTGGCATCATTTCCTCACTAGAAAAATAAGCACCAGAGCTTTGTTCTGGCCATGGCTATTCCTTTCTCCTGTCTCTTCTACACTGTTTCTCTGGAGGTAAAATTGGTGTTCCAACTGCACTGTCTTCTGGTTATTCTCTTACCTCCAGGCCTTTTCACCTGTTTTTTTTTTTTTTTTTTTTTTTCTCAGCTAGAAATGAGGGTCCTTATCAGAAAGGACTTCTCTGGCCACTTTCTTGTCAGGTGGGGTGGTGCATGCTATAATCCTAAGATCCAGGAGGCTGAGGCAGGAGAACTGCCTCTGAGTTTGCGACCAGCCTGGGTTACACAGTGAGTAGGCCAGCCTCAACTAGTAAGATCTTGTCAGGAAGAAAGAGGAGAGACAGACAGACAGAGAGACAGAGACAGTCAGAGACAGAGACAGAGACAGAGACAGAGACAGGGACAGGGACAGGGACAGGGACAGGGACAGGGACCGGGACAGAGACAGACAAAAAGGCAAAAAGATAAAAGATACAAAAAGAGACAGACAGGGGACACAGACAAAAAAAAATTTTATCCATGTTTACATTTCATCATTTTCAAAAACTGCATCTGTGGGCTGGCAAGATAGCTCAGCGGTCTAGAGTGCCTCTCAGGGACCGTGGTTCGAGCCCCAGCACCACATGCCATGCCAGCCCCTCCCCGCAGGGCTGGCTGAGCTCACCCCCCACCCCCGCAAAAAAGAATCCGTGATGTGTAGTGAGACACTGTAATAAATAAAGGAATTAAAAAAAAAAACAAAAAAACTGCATCTGAGCTCTAAAAGCAGTATCAACCACTTGCTGAATTCATATTTTTTTTTTCTAATTCTAACATGCTGTGACTAACTTAAAGGCTTATAAAACTGGGGAATATTTCAGAAGTTCCAAGCCTAGATGAGCTTAAGTCTAACCCTATCTTTAGGCTCAAGTCTTTCTGTATGCTCTGTCTCATGGTTCTTCAAACATAACACATACATCCTAGTGCACAGTGATATATGTAAATAGACAAATACATTATTTGACTGAGAAATGTAACTTCCTGGGTTGACATGATCTTAGCTATTTTTAACTGAGGAGGTTCTGATAATTTTCAGTGATTGAATGCTAAGGAAAATTATCCTAAACTTGGATATAAGGCAAAAAGATAACTGTGTGACCTTTTAAAGTCATATTAGAATTTTTTTTTATATATCTTTGAGTCATCTGACAGAGAATGAAATTTTGTTTGACTTACTCACAAATTATTAGGACCCAAATGTTCTAAAGCTCTGCAACATGAGAGGTTAATATATCAAAAACTGATGCAAGTTCTCACATTACAGTTAAACAAAACTGACAGGTTCTCATTGTGAGAACGATGCCTTAATGGGCATAGGTACACATAGGCCTGCCTGTCTCACTATAACCAGACAGTGGGAATCAGGAGAAGCTTGACACCTCAGCAGTAAAGTGTTATAGATGGTCACTTAAAGGATACAATGATGCAAAGACCCATGTAGTAGAAAGGGTCCCATGCCGAGAGTCAGGACATACACCACTTACTTCTGGGGTAACCCTGGGCATATTACTACCCTCTTATGGGTTCAATTTCACAACCATAAAGTTAGAACAGATCAGTGCTATTTTATAAATTGTGTTGCTGAGAATGCTGCAAGTTTACAGCATATGCCTCAGGAGCTATTTTTGTTAAGGGTATAGTGGAAACTGAGTCACTGGACCTACTTATTGCTGCTTAAATCAGAGTAGCTCTGTTTGGATACTACATCTTTAAATAAAGGGTCCTTCTGTAAATTTGATGACTGTCAGTTAAGATCCCTAAGATCTCACTATGTAGTTAAGACTATGAAGTTAGGATCTCATTATGTAGCATAGGCTGGCCCCAAACTCAAAGCAATCCTACTACTCCAGCCTCCCGAGTGCTGGGATAATGGGTGTGTGCTACCACACTCAGCCCTTAACTCTTAGTATCCTAAAATTCTATAATCTTATTGCAAATAATTCTCAGTGAAATATAAAGACAGAAATATCTCCTCTCACCTTATGCCTAAAAAGGAGTCTTTAAAGTCTCTAACAATTAAGTATGAATGATTAAGGAGGGGGCAAAATGGCAGAGGGGGCTCAGAGAGACTAAGGAGGGCCTGACTCTTTTGCAAATGAAGCTTATCTAGGCAGGCCCAAAGTCAGGGAGAAAACCTTTCCAGGAGGACTTGAAAACTGAAGGTGGGACTGGGGAGATAGCTCAGCAGTCTAAGTGCCTGCCTGGAAGTGCAAGCACCTAAGTTTGATCCCTCTCCCTAGTACTGCATGCCATGCTGGTTCCTGGACCACAGGTATACCATGCCAGCCCTAAAAATGGGCATGATGGCACAAACCTGTAATCCCAGCACTGGGGAGGGTGAGACAAGAGAATTGCTATCATGAGACCCTGCTATCAAATAAATGTATGTATGTATGTATGTATGTATGTATGTATGTATGTAGAAGATTCTACCTGGATCTCTCGACAACTGGGTTTTGAAGGTGGTTTGAAGAAGAGCAGTGAGAAAAATGACCTGAAGATACAGAAATCATTTCTATTACTCACAGCCAACTATGCCTGGTTTTGGAAACTTGGAACATTCTACCCACATTCTACCCTCCCAGAGGGCCATCGCCAGAGGCCAGGTAGGCAGAATGGTACATGGCAATGCATTCATTTTACAGGATCAGGAGGGCCTTGGTTCAAATCCTAGTTCTTTCAAAGACTACATATATAACCTCAATAAATCCATTTATTACACTGAGCCTCAGCTCTTCCCTCTAGAGCTATTACTAACTTAATGAGTTAGAAAGATTACAGAGATAATCTATTTAAAGTACCTGTCACAATACCAGGCACACTGTAGGTACACAATAAATGTTACCCAAGGGGGAAAGTGCACACTAGCAAAAGAAGACTAAACAGATTCATTGTAGAGAAGGCACAGGGACAACAAACAGGCCACAGTGGATCAGAATTGAATAGATCAGAATAGGGACAAGCTGATTGGGAGAATCTGATATGCTACTCTAAGAGCATCTGGATCTTATACCAGCTAGGGCAAATCAAACAAGAGTGTTTATGGAGCACTTGTTTCCGAAACAAGTACAGGCTGTGTTATTGACACACACCATAGGGGATTTGAGAAGGCTGTTGGCAGAGATGTTAAGAAAGCTGACATGCTTTCAGTTCCAATCTTTGCTACTACATACTGATAGGTGCAACTGACCTTGGCTGTAAAAGAAAATGAGACACAAGAGACCTGGGTTCTGGATGAACTCAAACCGAAGCCATGACTTCCCTTCTCAGACCTGTTTTTTTCTTTTCGAATAATAATTCTCTATGCCTATTGAGTATCACTAAGCCCACTTCCAGATGATGGCACTGTGGCTCAGAAAGATTAAGCTAGAACTGGCAGTAACCAGTATTCAGATTCTGCCATATTTCTCTCCACCTTCATCTTTCCTCAGTGCTAAATGAGGTTAGATGAGGCACCGAGGCACCAAGGATTTTTAAGAGTTGGAAACTGGATGGTTCTAAGTTGCTTGAATTGGTTTCAAGAGCAGTCTTATGCTATAGAAGACCTAGACAAAGCCTGTCTGGCTGAAGTGTTCTTCACAATAAAACCTTCAACTCCAAGTATCCCTAAAACTACCCCATAGTTGATCTGACCTATCTATAGGCTAAGCTGATTTCTCTCCTGTTTGGCTCATCTTTTGCTCTGATTTGGTCTGTTGTCCCAGTGGAAAGCTAGAAAGATCCAATTTAGTTTTAGTGAAAAAGGGAGGGAAGTCAGGAGGCCCGGGCCCAAAGGGGCCCAGAGCCTTTTGTATGCCACTCTTTTCCCTAAAGCAAGCTGCGATATTGCCTTGCTGGACCTTGATAGGACCCTTCAAGAAAAAGCCAGTTGTTTTTGGAACCAAAGTAATAAAATGTGGCCAGAGTTCCTGGGTGTACAATGAATGGGGCAGCTGCTTCTTATATGAGCTGTTCTGGCAGCCTTCCTTGGACTGCCCACACCCACCAATTCTCCAGGCACCATATGATTGTACTGACAGACAATAGGCCCTCTGCCTTCTGAAGCGAATCACTCCCACCTAGATCAGATGTTCATTCTCATACCTTGAATGAAGGATGATGCTGTACTGCTGCAGCTCTAACAATGAACTAAATCTAAAGCAAGTAGACTCCAGGAAATAAGACAAAGGGTTATTACCACTGATTTTATGGAAATCAAAAAGATTTTAACAAAACACTGTAAATAACTCAAAGCCAGTAAATTTGAAATGTAGATGAAATAGACAAATTCCTAGAAATTATCAAGAAGAGTAGAGCTGTGAGGAAAAACTGAAATAGTAATTATTAGTATTTTCCAACTAAGAAAAGCCAGTCTTGCCGGGCGTGGTGGCGCATGCCTGTAATCCCAGCACTCGGGAGGCTGAGGCAGGAGGATTGTTGTGAGTTCGAGACCAGCCTGAGCTACAAAGTGAGCTTAAAGCCAGCCTGAACTGCATGGCGAGACCCTGTCTCAAAAAGACAAAAAAAAAAAAAGAAAAGCCAGTCTTCACCAGCTTCAGTGGTGAAGACTATCAAACATTTGAAGAGTAACATCAATCTTTTAACAAACTTGTCCAATAAACAGAGGGGAACACAGTCTTATTCACATTGAGGACATTATTATTGATACCAAAACCAAGACATCATGAGAATATATAAACCAATCCCTCAGCAAATCAAACCCAGCATCATTTTTTAAAAATTATATACCACAACCAAATTAGGTTTACTCTACAAACATAACATTGGTTTAATATCCAAAAATTTAATTATATACCATATCAGTAGAAGACAAAAACTATACAATCAACAAAATCCAGTATCCATGTAAAGCCTCTCAAACAAAGAATACAAAACAATTTTCTTAATCTGATAAAAGCAATCAACAAGGGGGGAAAAAAAAAACCTTAATGGTAAAAGACTGGTATCAGATGTCTGTTTCATCAATTTCATTCAACACTGTCCTAGATTAGTAGTAGTAGTGGTACCAGCTGACGCACCAGGGGGATATTTTAATGGACATCTGATCATGTCATTCCTCTATTCAAAATTTTCCGATAGCTATTTCACTCAGAAGCCTTCCCAGCCTTCCCTTGTGACTTCTCCATTTTCCACTCCCCTGCTTTGCTTACTTCCTTTGTGGCCACACTGGCCTCCTTTTGTACTTCAAACACTTATAAGCACACCACCATTTCCAAGCCTCTGAACTTGCTGAACTCCCAACTGCTGGCATGTTATTCCCCAAGATGCAGACATAGCACACTACCCCAATTCCTGCATCTTCGTGTATATATCTTATTTGATCAGACAGGTCTTCTTGATAATCCAGTCCCTTCCTTTATCTTGCTTTACTTTTTTTTCATATTTATTCATGTGTTTTTCTTCCACTAGAATGTAAAACAATAGAACTATTTTATTTACTGCTATATCTCAAAAACTTGAAACAAAGAATAAGTATCTTCAAAAAGAAAAATTTGTATTAAGAATTAATTTAAAAAGTAAAAACTCAGCCTCAGAAGGACAAGAGTTAGGTCACAGGGAAAATAACCAATGTAAATTAACAACAACAACAAAAAACTTGGGTTCTCTGCAGTCAGATTCTTCTACATTTCAATCACTAGTGCTGCATGTTCCTCAGTCTCAGTAATTTATAAAACAAGAGTACCACTGCCTACCTGCCAAATTACTATGAAAATGAAATTATTATTATTATTATTATTATTATTATTATTATTATTTTGGCAGAACCAGGGACTGAACTCAGGCCCTTGTGCTTGCCAGGCAAGCATTTATTCTACTGAGCTATCTCCCGAAAATGAATTTATGAAGAGCATTCATGACACTATGCCTGGAAAGACAGTAGATACTATAAATAGTTCATTTAACATTTTCTACAAAATCTAGCCTTCAAGAGAAACCTAAAATATGAAAATTACCCAGCCCCAACTTACCCGGCTATAGGTGTTAATAGGTCTCTCACACCTGCATTAAATGTCTTTCAGTTTGTTATTTTAACTTCTCTTACGCCCCCACCCCACCTCCATATTACTGTCAGCTTCTCTTTCTTACCAACCCCCCACCCTTTTCCATTTGCTCTTTTTAATCTTAAATGGGGAGGGACATAACAGACTGCTAACTTTTTATGATAACACATAAAAATAAGAATAAATCACTACCGCTGCAAGGGCTTAAGGATGACCTTTTTTTTTTTTTCTTGATTTTTAGATGGGCTCTAGGATAATGAAGCTGCTAGATAAATAAGCTATTTTTTTTTGCGGATACTTGTGTTTGTTTGTTTATTTATTTATTTATTTTTGCAGTACCAGGGATTGAACTCAGAACCTGTGCTTGCCAGGCAAGAGCTTATTCTACTGAGCTATCTCCCCAGGCCCTTATATTCTTATTTATATAGAACCATTCATATTTTAAAATAAGTGAAACTTCTACAGGATAGGAAAAATAAGATCCAAGTTTGGCACCTAAGCCATAGAAAGGCTAGAAGCTGCAGAACTTTGGATCAATAAGACAGAAAAAAAAAATGGTAGTAATATCCCTGAGATTCAGAGTAGCATAAAAGTTGGGAACTCACCAACATGGAGTTTAAGAGCACCAGGTAGAGAGGAAATTCCTCTGATACACCCCTCAGGCAGAGTGAGGGTAAAAAAAATATGCCCTTGTCCACTATTACACATTGTTACATCGCTGGCCAAGACAAAGATGATGGGAAAACTGCAGTGACTACAGTCTTCAGGAACACATCAGCTACAGCTTCATTGCCGTCTTCACTAACTGCTTTCCAGACCAGGCAGGCATGGAAGACACTAGGGCCAGAATAGGAATACCTTTCTTCCTCTCAGATGCCAGTAGGGAACAAAGCAACATCTCAAGAGTTAATGGAGATTCATGTTCAGATGGGCTCTTGGAAGTTGCTTCAATATCTATGCCAGGAGTGGTTTTCCAGCCTGAAAGCATTTAACCTTGCACTCTGCAGCCCATATGCTGCCCAATGTGGTTGCCAGTGTTACCTGAATTTGTCACCTGGGCCCTGGCATTTTTTTCCTTGTAGAAAGACTGAGCTATGGGGAGGGCCAGCAAGAGGGCATTGGAGATTTATAGCAAAAATTCCTAACGGAGGGCCAGGGAGACGGTTCAGTGGAATAAGCGCTTCCCTGGCAAGCGCAAGAGCCTGAGTTCAAGCCCCGGTTCCATGAAACAAAGAAACAAAGAAACAAACAAAAAATTCCTTACGGAAAAACCCTTCCTACTACCTTTGGGAAGGAAGGTGACAAATCTGTCAGGGATTGGGATGCTATAGGTAATTAATAATGCTTTCTCCTTACTTCCTTGTATCATTCATGCTCCTTTATAATTCAGAGTTTTCTAACTTGAACTTCTCTTTCAATTCTGTATGACACCCTAGCATTAACAGATACACACGACAACCCTACTCTTATCGCCCAACCCCCACCACCATTCAAGATCACAATGTGCAAGACTGAAGAACTGTATCACTTCCTTAAACTGACCTCCATGCTTGGCAGGTCATGGGAACAGTGAGGTCAGACAGTCTAGAGACCCGTGGGATCACATTTAAAAAAGCATATGGAAGGATAAGTATCACTGCCAGGTTCAGGACACCTCTAGCAGAAAGGAGCTGACAGAAACAAGAAGAAAGTAAATCTGCTTGGCTGTATTCATGGCAAATGATACCAAGCAGTCTAGTGGCAATTCCATGATAATGTTTTTTTAATCTCCTCTCAGTCTAGGAGGCTACACCCATTCTCTAAGATAATGATTTAGAGTAACAAACAGTAATTTATTTGCACTAAATGTAAGAACAGTACCCAAACTAGATACTCTCCCCTACACCTTAACCCAAGTTTGCCCAAAATTTGTCCACTTACCAGTACCAATGTTGAGCTTAGCCAGCTATTTCTTCCTTTGACTTATAGGGTCAGCAGCAACTGCCTCTGGAAACAAGGATTACCTGTAACAGATAGAAAAGTCCATTTGAGGTTCTGCGTGAACAGACATAAACTTAGAATACTACAGATATTCTAAGTTCCTGCTTTCACATACACTGCATCCTAGTGAATGGCACATTATTAAATATAACATTTCAGAGAGTACTAAGTGCTATAAAGATTAAAACAGAACAAGGAAAGAAAAAAAATGACAGGGGTAAGACCAACAATTCAGAGAAAGCCTTGTCAAAAGATGGCATCAGGCAAAACTTGAATAAAGTGAGAGGGTAAAGTATACAAAACTCCAAGGGAATTGTATCACAAAGAGGGTGACATCAAATATAGAGACCCTAGGGCCAGCCAGATAGCTCAGGGGATTAAAGTGCTGTTTAGGCAGACGCAGGGACAGGGGTTCGACCCCTAGTATGCCATGCTGGCCCCACACCTGGGGCGCACTGAGACGGCATTGAGACTGGGCATGGTGGCACACACTTTCCCAAGCACTTGGGAGGTTGAAAACAGGAGGATCACTATGAATCTGATCTGTAAACTGAGACCCTGTTGACCATATATAAATACATTAAAAAAAATAATCTGTAAGTATAGAGACCCTAAGGCAGTAACAGCAAGGCAAGAATAAGGCATAGTATGTGAGCCTCTGATATTGACCTTGGGCTTCTAGGATTATGCCTTATCCCTTCTGTTGGGAGAGAATGGTTAAGAACAGACCAATCCTTATCTATTTCCAGGAATCTGGGATGCAGGTAACCCGGTACAAAGAGAAGTGTAATACGTAGTAGGTACTGCTACAAATCTTTTAAACTCATTTAATCTCTAAAGCAATTTTATAAGGTCAGTGTTTACTATAGTCTCTATTTTACCAGTAGGGAAGACTGAAGCACAGAAAGTTTACTGAATTTTCCCAAGCCTCACACCTAATAAAATGAGCCCAGAAAGTCTTAGCTCCCCAGGGCTTACCTGTTAACCACTCATACTGTAGCACCTCTCAAAAACAGAATGAAGTAGGAAATACCTGCTCTAGTTCAAATGATAGGGCCTCGAGCTCTCCCATTTCCTTGTTTACAAGCAAGCCTGACATCTCCACTTATTTGCAGTCTAGGCTTTGGGTGTGTGTGCACATGCATGCATATGGTCTGAAGGCCTTTACACAGAGCTACATCTCCAACACTTTTTCATTTTCGAGACAGGGTTTCACTAGGCTCTTAAATTGCCCAAGCTGGGCTTCAATTTGAGATTTTTCTGTTTTAGCCTCCCTGATTACAGCTGTGCCTGGCTCAGGCATTTTACTGCATACAAGTTGAAGGACTCAAGTCCATCAGCCAGATGGCTCCAGAGATTTCTTTGATCTCTAACTATTGTGATACAATGCCATGAGTAAAACCCCAATTTAACAGCTGTTAACATTTATCACATACTTGGAAATAGACTAGATAAAGAGAATACAAGGAGAAAAAATGGAAAGAAAGCTTTTGTAAGTAAGGGCAAGAGGGGCTGAAGGGAAGGGGACCAGGGAAAAATGAATATATATCATATACAGGTATAAACCTCTATGATGAATAGATCATTTTATCTAAATGATCATATTGGTGTATCTAAAAGATACCAAAAATTAATTAAAAAAAAAAAAAAACTAGACTAGGTACTAGACTAAACATCTTACTGTGCTATCTTATTTCAGACAGAGAATAAGAGTTGTCTCAAGGTATGAGTAGAGAAAATGGGGGAAGGGACCTGGAACAAATAGCAAACACAAGACCTAAAGATATCTGCAGCTACAGGTAAAAGGACAGGTGGATGAATGATATCAGAACTGATCTTTTATTAGATATTGCCAACTTAACATATCAACAAACTGAACTTATTTCCCAGCATCACAGTTCAGCAAATGGTGTAACTGTTCTCCTAGGTTCTTAAGATTCCAGAATTCATGTTTTCATTCAATCCTTTC
>PVKA01017359.1:0-45938 GCA_004027165.1 Ctenomys sociabilis | reverse complement strand
ACCCTTGCTCTATCACCATGCACTAAGCTGAAATCAAAATGGATTAAAGATCTAAAACAGAAAAACTCAATCTCCTGGAATAGAAAATAGGAGGAACTTTTGAAGATGTAGGAGTAGGTAAAGAGTTCATGAACAAACATATATTCGCACAGGAAGCACTTGAAAGAAGCAACAACTGGGATCAACTCTTCTTGAGGAGCTTCTGCACTTCAGAAGAAATTGTCAACAGAGTGAAAAGACAACCCATAAACTTTGAAAAAATCCTAACTAATAAGCAATCAGACAGAGGTCTACTATCTAGAATATGTAAAGAACTAAGATATAACAGGGCCCTCAAATTTAAATACCCAATTCAGAAATGGGCATATGAGATGAATACACACTTCTAAGAGGACGAAATGAAAGAAGCGAATTAATATATGGAAAAGTGCTCCACATCGCTAGTCATCCGTGAAATGCAAATAAAAACAACACTGAGATACCATCTCACTCCAGAGAGAATGGCTATCATAAGAAAATCAACCAACAACAAATGTTGGAGAGGTTGTGGGGAAAAGGGAACACTTCTCCACTGCTGGTGGGAATGTAGACTGGTACAACCATTGTGGAGATCAGTGTGCAGAC
The DNA here is from genome assembly GCA_004027165.1 of Ctenomys sociabilis. Lineage (NCBI taxonomy): Eukaryota > Metazoa > Chordata > Mammalia > Rodentia > Ctenomyidae > Ctenomys > Ctenomys sociabilis. The sequence goes on along the minus strand of PVKA01017359.1, from coordinate 45,314 downwards.
TCCTCAAAAGATTGGGACTAGAAATCCCATTCAAGCCGGCTATCCCCCCACTGGGAATTTTCCCAAAGTTACTGAAAACATTGTATCATTATGATACACGTGTACCTATGTTTATAGCAGCACAATATGTGATAGCAGACTCTTGGAAAGAACCAAGATGTCCATCACATGAGGAATGGCTGAAAAAGATGTGGTATTTCTATATAATGGAGTATTACTCAGCTGTTAAGAATGATTAGTTTGAAGCATTTATACTGAAGTGGATGCCACTTGAGCATATACTCATAAGTTAAATAAACCAGACAGATACGTGTAAATATCATATCGTCTCCCTAGTATAATTAGCGTAAAGCAGAAATACAAATGGAAATGTACAATAACTAAAATCAATTGAATCTGATAAGGCAAAGTGAATGGCATATGCTGCAGGATACTAATCAGCTTTTCTTCTGGATGGTTAACAACCTAAGTTCACAAATCAGAGATGGAGAAATAGAAGAGCCACAAGGCCAGCCCACATTTTGGCCCTAGCCTTTCAAGGTCAGCAAAGACTCAGGACATAGGAGAACCTGTACTGCAACATCATGAAACTCAGTTGAGCAAATTTTCTGAAAAAGGAGATTATGGAGCCACAGAGGAAAGAGATAGAACTTCTATAGTGTGCCTGAGGAGAGTCACATGGAGTAAAAACTTTCTCTCAGGCTCTCACAGACAGCAAACTGGTCAAGCATTGGCCATGACTCATCCACATGGATGATATAGACAAAGGATCTACAGAATAAGATACAGGACTACAAGATAAACTCTGAGGGGACTTCACTGACCTCATAAGAAACATATATAGCTCTTGATCTATCTAGTTCTTAATCATCCAGCAGAAAAGTATATAAATGAAGTATATATCACAGGGCCATAATATTAAGTTGAGCTCTAAATGGCTATGGTCGACCACTTCTTCGGATAACTCACTATTGTTGTGGAATGCTCGACTGTGTTGGATTGTGTAGTCGAGTTCAAGCACCTAAGTTAGTTGAATGTCAATGGAGTGCCCATCTCTGACAGGTGTAGATAAAGTAAGCAGCATAGAAAGGAAGAATCATGATGTGTGTGTATGGACAGTACAGTCAGGATAGATAATGCTGTGCTTCTACATAATTCTAGGAGAGGCAAGATTTGCACTAATGGTTTTTGGATAGGATATTATGTCAGCTTCTAGTACTATGGACAACCACTAGGAAAATAACAAGGTAGAAAGTATTAATTATTGAATCTTTGATGTTATTCAGGTATAAAAAATAAGATACACAAAGAGCTACACTCTCTTCATTTACTGATAAGAGACATACGGTATAATAATGTCTGTATGTATAATATCATGTATGCACCTTCTATGATACCAAATCATTATGAAAACAGTTTTCAATATATTAATTTATCAAGTCCATCTTGTCAAGTTATCTTAAAACTATCTCATTAATATTTGTACTTCAATAAAACAAAAATAAAAATAAAATCAGCTGCTTTAAATGAAAAAGAGAATGTAGCGATATACCTATCTTCATGTATGTTTATATGTATATACACATATGTGTGTGTGTGTGTGTGTGTGTGTGTGTGTGTGTGTGTAATAAAACAATCCAACACAGATCAGCAGTCCACAATAACTGGGTTACCCACAAAAGTTGTTGACTTGAGCCATTCATAGCTCAGTATATTAACAAGATTTATATACCTCCATATTTATGCATTTCTCCTAAATGGTTAAGACCAAGTTGAACAAGAAATATAACAAGAAATGTAACTTTTGTATGAGATAAGTTCAGTCAGGTACCCTCAGAGGTTATCCCGTAACCCTGTACCATATTTTGTAGATCCCTTGAGAGTGTCAGCCATGCAAATGAGTTACAGCTATTACTTGAGCAATTTGTTCTCTGTGGAAGCCTGAGAGAAAGTTTTCTCTCCATAGGAATCTCCTTAGGCACACTATACCTCATGGATTGCATTCCTCTGTGGCACCATAACCTCCTTGATCAGAAACTTGAGGTACAACTGAGTTACATGATGTTACAGTACAAAGTCTCTTATGTCCTGAGTCTTCACTGAACATGAAAGTCAAGGGCAAAATGTTGCCTCACCTTGCAGCCTTTCTTTTTATCCAATTTTTGATCTGCAAACTTAGGTTGATAATCCTCCAGAAGAGAACCTTTTTATTACCCTGCAACATATGCAGTTTGGTTTAAATGCACTATTTGTCTAAATATCAGACATCATAGGAATAACATTGAACATGCATTTTCCATCAGATACTGAGGCACTAAACTCTAAGTCCACACAGATTATGAAGAAGAATTTTTTTTTAAATATAGGAATTAACACTTACATATATTTACATAGATATTTAGAAATCTATCCATATACAGCATTGTAGCAGGACATTTTTTCTCTTCTTTTTCATTTATTACCTTTAAAAATTTTTATTTGAAAGACAGTATAGTAAAAGTTATATGACAAGAAGTACATGTTTAGTTTGTGTCTTTCCCTGGCTTTGGAATCATTATAATACTTGTCTCTAGGAATGATTTTGGGAGAACTGTTTCCTTTTCAATTTTATTGAAGAGTTTGTGGAGTATAGGAACTGTTTCTTCTAAAAATTTCTTGTAGAATTCAGCTGTGAATCCATCAGGACCTGGAGTTTTTGTGGGCAGGGTTTTTATTACATTTCGTATTTCATTAGCTGTTATTGGGTTATTGAGAATTGTTATATCTTCTTGATTTAGTTTTGGTAAGAATCTGTCCATTTCATCTGTGTCTTCTATTCTGTGAGCATAAAGATTCTCAAAGTAGCTACTAATATTCTTCTAAATTTCTACTGGTCTGTGGTGATTACACACTCTTCATTCCTTATTGCTTGTACTTGAATTTTTTCATTCCTCTTTTTAATGAGGTTAGCTAGTAGCTTATTGATTTTGTTTAGCTTTTCAAAGAACCAGTTTTTTGATTCATTGCTCCACATTTTCTAATTGTTGGAGGTGTTGCGTTAATGTGTTTATTTGTTCCTGTTCTGTTCTCCTAATGCGTGAGTTCATAGCTATGATTTTCCCTCTGAGAACTACTTCCATTGCATCCCATAAATTCTGATAAGTTGTGGTTGACTTTTCATTGAATTGTAGATATTGTTGAATTTCTTGTTTAATTTCTTCTGTAACCCATTGATTTCTAAGTAGGTATTGTTTAATTTCCATGTACTTAGGGGTTTTTTCTGGTTTCTTTTGTCATTTACTTCCAGTTTCATTCCACTGTGGTCAAATAATATGCATGGAATAACTCCTGTTTTCTTGCATATACTTAAGCATGACCTATGGATCAGTATGTGGTCTATTTTAGAGAATGACCCATGTGCAGGTGAAAAAATGTATACTCAGCTGTGGTTTGGTGGAATACTCTGTATATGTCACCAAGTCCATTTGCTCCAGGCTCTGGTTCAGTTCTACTACTTCTTTGCTAAATATTTTGCCTGGTTGATTTGTCTTTCTGGGATAAGGGGGTATTTAGGCCTCAGGTCAAGATTGTGGTATTGGACACTAGATTTTTCATGTCCATTAAGATTTATTTTAAATAGTTGGGTGCTCCTCTATTTGGTTCATACATATTAATGAGTGTTACCACTTCCTGTTGAATTCTTCCCCTAACCAGTATATAGTAGCCTTCTTTATTTTATTTGATCATTCTTGGTTTGATGTTGAGACTGTCAGAGAATAAGATTCCTACCCTTGCTGTTCTCTGCGGTGCTGGGGCATGAAGTATTGTTTTCCATCCTTAGACTTCAAGCCTATAAATGTCTTCTTGAGTTAAGTGTGTTTCTTTTATGCAGCATATTGTTGGGTTTTGTTTCCTAATCCACTGTCACAGTCTACTTAAATGGTAAATTGAGTCCATTTACATTGATGGTTATAATTGAGATGTGTTGGTTTATCATTGTCATGTTATTTACCTGCTACTGTTTACTCTTTTTTATCCCGTGTTTAATTGTTTGCCCTATTTAGTTGGCTCATGGTGTTCTGGTCATTCTGGTCCTCTCTAGAACATCTTTCGGTAGTCTGTGTAGGGATGGCTTTGTCATCATGAAATTCTTTAGTTTCTCTTTGTTGTGGAAGTATTTCCCCTCTCCATCAAACTAGAAGGACTGTTTTGCAGGATATAGTAGTTTGGACTGGAATTTGTTTTCATACAGTACTTCTGCTCCATGATCTCCTTGACTTCATGGTTTGTTACGAGAACTCGCCTGTAATCCTGATGGGTTTTCCTTTTAATATGATCTGCTTCTTTTCTCTAGTGGCTTTCAGTATATTATTCTTGTTGGATTTTTGAGATCTTGACTATTATATGTCTTAGTGTGTTTTTAGTTGGGTTGAAGTTATTTGGCATTATGTATGCTTCAGTTACTTGAATGTTAGATTGTTTCCTCATATAATGGAAGTTTTCTGTGATTACTTCTCCCCATATTCTTTTTATATCATTTGTATTGACTCCTTCTTTCTCATTGTTGCCTATTACATTGTTCATCTTCACATCATCTTGCAGGTGACGGATTATTTTTTCCTGCATCTTTGTTGTTTTTAAGAGATCTTTTCTCACCCTTTCACTAGTGCACCAGCATCTTTAAGATCTGAAACTCTGTCTTCACTTTCACTCAGACAGTTGGAGACTTGTGACTGAGATTTTAAGTTCCTGTATATCTCTTTGACTCTGCTTCATGCACTCTACTTTTTTCCTGTATTGCTCTTTCAAGGAATCCATCATATGTAGAATCTCCTCTGTGTTTTTATCAATGTCTTCTTTAGAGGTAGCTATTAATTCTGTTACTAAGAGTTTTTTCCAAATTGGTTTTCCTCCATATATGTCCATATTTGATTCTGTACTTCAGATGCTATGATTTCAAAGATTTCTTTTTTTATTTCAGAAATTATTTCTGCTCTGAGTTCCTCTTTACCATTCTGCTGTTGTTTCTTTGTTTGCAATGCTGTTAATTTATACATTTCAGCTGAACTAGTGTTGTCTTCACTTGTTCTGGGTGGACCTTGGGCTTCCCCTATATGTTTCTGCATTAGATTCTCTACTTCAGATGCTATATATTCAAAATTTTCATTTTTATTTCAGGCATTAATTCTGGTCTGAGTTCCTCTATACCTTTCTACTATCGTTTCTTTGCTTCCACTTCTGTTAATTCATTCATTTCAGCTGAGCTAGTGTCCTCTGCACTTATCATGAGTGGGCTTGAGGCCTGAGATTGCATTTTGCTCCTTATCTTTGTCATTTTGTATAGCACTGACCTCTATCCTTTGGCGTAGAGCTTTGGTGCAGTTATAACCTTAGCACATAATGAGATTTGGGTCCCGATCTATTAAGTTTGAGCTTATCCAGTTATGCCTGGCTTGGATCTAGCTGTTGTATTCAGCTCCTATTTGTTGCAGCCCTTCTGTCACAACTGTGAGCCTGTGGTTCCCCTCTGTTGTGACCCTGGCCCAGGAGCACCAGGGAGCACTGCAGCTCTCCTACACACTCACTGGACTGTGCTGAAATGGATGGAGTCCAGAAGGGTCACAAAAGTTCTGACTTGGTGGGCGGGCTTGGGAGTGGGGGCTCCAGATAGTTGCACTGCTTGCAGGGGCACAGTAGTCTCATTCATTTGAGAGACTGAGTTGTGTTTTGTTCTGCTTTTGCACATGGTGAGCGTGTTAGCCGGAAGTTCTCCCACACACTCACTGGGCCAGGCTGGGTTGAATCGGGCCGAGAGAGTCTCGAGGGAGTCTCAGAAGTTCTCACTTGCTCAGTGGGCTTGGGGGCAGGGGAATCTGGGAATTTTCAGGGTGCCGGGAGCACAGTAGAAAGTCTCACTCACGCAGTGCCTGAGTTTTGCTCTCTGATGCTCTTGCAGGTGGCACACAGGGAAGCCAGAAGTTCTCCCACACACTCACCAGGCTGGGCTGTGTTGATAGGGAGGTGTCCTGAACTTTATAGCACACAAACCATGCTAGGCTACAGAATATGTTTACTTCACACTGGCTGTTCCTTTGAAAAATTTAGATGTAAAATCACATCAGCACACTTTTAATGAAAGCAAAAAAGGTACAAACACTAAATTTTAAGAAACAAATTTGTAAAACCAATATATTTCTAATTTTGTATCAAAATGTGTTACATATACTTCTTCACTTTTCTTCATGACCACAAAAAAAATCTAGAAGAGTGTGAAAAATCAGCTAAAAATGTTTTCTTACAAAATGCTCCACCAGCTATGCCTTGCCTATTTGCTAGAGTGATCTATCCTTCTTAGCTCTATAGAATGATTAACACACTAAAAATTTCTTTAAATGTTAGTAAAACAAGCATACAAACCATTAATATGATAGAATTGAATCATGAGTATATGCTATCAGTGTTTCTTCCAGAGTCATTGTTCATTTCACTTACATGATAGACATCACTAAGATTAAGTCAATGATCAGGAAAATAAAGGAGGTCACAGGCGAGCTCTTCTGTCCAAGCTTTAGTTTTATCTTCCCACCTCCAAATAAGGAAAACCCATCTATTCCAGGGCACCCTTTGCTCACTCCCTCTCACATCCCTTCTTCGTGTCTTCTACTTCAAATATGAAGAAAATGAACATGGTGTACAGGATTGTGGAACATCGCCTGATTCCAGGATACCCATGCTTGATCTCCTCTGCTTTGTCCAATGCTACCTGATCCTAACAGCAAGAACTGTTGCACTTGGTCACGACTACAGGACATGCTAGCAATATAAATCTCCATAAAGTACATCAAATCAAACAATTACCTATAGTTTCCAAAAGAAATCAAAAAGTTTTGTGTAATCTGTTATGTGAGTTGTAATGTCAGTACAACTAGTAGATTCTGCAACAGACTGGTTTTCAACTTTTAATTTGATCATAGTAGTACAGACACACACACACACACACACACACACACACACTGTGGTAACCATGGAGATGGGATACTCATACCTATCTTGTAGAAAAACTTGACATTCAGTCCCAAGGAAGGCAGTTTCCAACAGCTTCCAGGTTTCTGTGCCTTCAGCATCCACCTCTGCTGGTGAGCACAAGCCACACTGTCCCCTAGTCAGCCACAGGACTCAGAATGTATGTCTTGACATTGAATGTCACACCTCCCAGAGCAAGGACCACCAGGCCCATCTCATACATGTCCCTCTTCACAACAGGACATGGTCACACCTGCCCAACACCATGCTCCATGTTAGGGAGTTGCTGGTTTGCCCAGGCTTGGCCACATCGGTGCCACATCTGTGTCCAAGGCTCTTCCTGTCACTCTGCCCCACACTTCATCCAGCAGGTGTCCAATCTGTGTGCTCTTCCCTTTATCTTTCACAGCTGGTCACCGCTGGTGGACTTCACAGACTGATACTTTCTCCTCAGCGCACTCTCTCTCAGGTTCCTCCAAATGAGGCATGCACCAATATTTTATACTTTTCTTCTGTAATATTTGAGTTAAAACAGTATTATATAATATTTAAGTCTGTATATCCATCAATATATACTTACATTTAATTATCCCATGCACTGCACAAACCAAAATCCATCCTTTTCCAATGTATGATTGCCTAGAGCATCTGAACCTCTGGTTAGTTTACTGCTAAATTTATACTGTTTTGTTTTGAGGTTTTATTTATTTTGTTTTTTGTGATAGTGAGAATTGAACTCAGGACCTTGTGCTTACCAGGCAGGCACTGTGTCACTGAGCCACATCCCTAACCCTGAGTTATTCTGTTTTTTTCTTATGAAAGAAACTACATGAATTTAACAAAACTAGATTACAGTGTTCAGATGTGAAGAAACAGACTGTAATAATCAAATTCCTTGCATTATACAGAAGAAAATCCACAGAGAGCTATTGTGGTAATCATTAGCTGTTCGTAAAATGTATGTATATGCACTGCAGTGAACTTTCATTAGGCTCCTAATAAAAGAACACAATATTATAACCACAGATCCCTATAGGGAAAATTGTGCTTTTTGCTCTAAACTATGCCAACTATTGAAAGAAAATTGAGATATATAGTATTAAGAGAATTCTAGACTCCATAAATAGCAGTTATTAAAAGTAGTGTATGGGAACCATACACTAAACAAAGATCTTGATTAAAAATTTCTATTTAAAATAGAAAGATTAAAGCAGACACTTTAAATAAAATGATCTGCATAGGTGACCAAGATTTTATCTTCCAATGGTCTCATCTTTGGAAAATATAATTTATACTAGTGAGGCTGTTTTGATTTGGCAGGTATTTTTAACTTTACTTTGGGCATTAATTTAACATTCAGTTAATGAACCACTCAAGAAAATCAGTCATACTGATTTTCACACATTTTAAATCCTCAGATATATGTTCTTCATAGTACTTTTCTTTGAGTAGCTTCTAAGTATTTTCAAAATTGAAATATATCCTAAAATAATGTATACATTCCACATTCAAAGATGTGTTTAAAATATATATTTTTCCAAAATAATTCAAAGCTTCAAGCAATAGAATTACTGGGATGAGCTAATAATTCCTGACTACTGAATTGAAAAAGAATAACATGTACTTTTTTCCCTGTTTTCTAATACTCAGTTTTTTTAATCTCTCAGTGACATGCTATTCATTTTCAGATTCTGTTCAAAATACTTAGAGCACTATTTTCCAAAAATACTTTTATCTGGAAGATGAGTCATTGTTCTTACAAGCAGCAATCTCTGAACCAGAGGTCCATGTGGTCTTTTCTTGGGAGTAATGTTTCCAAGATTCCTTTTCCATCACTGAGCACCTGGAATTAGATTGCTAAATCAAGCTGACATGAACCAGAGATTTTTACTAGCTTCACATTCTACTAAACAATTTCAATTAAAAAGACAAGACAAGCAGAAAAGGACTAGAACATTGAGAATGGCTCTTCCAGTCCTTTCTTGCTGGTCAGGGTGAAGAGCATGGGGTCTCTAAAGAGGTTCAGAGAATTGTATAGCATAGGAGATACTCCAAGGATCCAAGACCATAATACAGTCTGTTTGCAATATGTTATGCCTAAGCTGCACAAAAGCCTTAGAGCATTTTAGAAATAAGTTTTTTTTTCCTCTACCAAACATCATTAGTCCTTGTACTCTGGAGTTTAGGTGATATAGGAGATTAAGGCCACGTTAATTGTTTCCTCTCTACCAAGCAACATGATTTTAAAGGTGAGTAGAGAAAAAGGGGAAGCAACAGGTCTTGAAATCAAGATCATCTGTGGTGTTACAACATCTTGACATATAAAACACAGTTTAAGGAAAAAAGTTAATAGACACCAGTTAACCAAAACTGTAAGGGAGCAATCATGTGATTCCAAGTGGCCTAGTAACTAAAAATTATTCTGAATATATAAATAAATATCTTCTAGTAGAAGAATCTATGATGTATTATGATTCATCAATAAAAATGTCAACATGGTACAATTGAGAAAAAAAGCAAAGGAAGGGTCATGAACCCACCTGGGGGCAGTTTGATAGCTAAACAAATTTGAATAATGGTACAAAAAAAAATACTACACAGAAGAAAGTTTACAAGTTAATAGTTTAATGCACTGGCTTTAATATAGGTGTAATAAAATAAGACAGCTTATAATGAAAGACAATATATTAGACACATGAGTATTTTAGTTTGGTCTACATCTAAGCTTATCTCTTAGAGCATAAACTTGAACAAGCTCTTTAATTTCTCAAAGCTTTCAACAAGCAAGCTGTCAAATAGGCTTATAATGACTATGTATTTGCTAAGCTTCTCTGGAAGAATGGCATCATATATTGCTGACAGACAGGCTTATACAATTGGAGGCATCAGGTTCATTCACAGTAGCTGTCTACAGATTGGAATGCCAGAAGTCAGTCAGAAAGCTGGAAGCTGCAGAACAAGAGGAATCACAAATGTGGTCTCCAACCAAGATTACTGAGACTCCCTAGAGAGTCACTGGTGTGAGGCCACTATGAAAGGCTGACAAGGCCAGTGTCTTGTGTCCACAGGCTATGGGAGGCACAAAAGATGTACTCCCTCAAGCACAGCAGAGCTCTCAGATGCAGCTTTACCTTCTCTTTCTTAATCTGTACTGCATGCATACTGGAATGATGCCACCCACAATCTAAGGGGAGGTCTTACTCCTCAGATAGAAGACATGCATGCTAATTACTAAGAAAACACCCAAGTATTATAGTTTTTGGTTATTGTACGAGGAACAGTATAATATAGGAATTTACTTATAAGATTATTTATAATAATCACCCAAAGGATCATAAGAAAAAAGAAAATGCAAGAAATCTTCACAATGAGAGGCATATTAACATTGTTCATGTTTTGCAGTTCCAACACGGCAGAGATAACAGTGGAGGTTCGCAGCTCCAATGGGGCTTTCTACAAGGGATTTATCAAGTATGTTCATGAAGACTCCCTCACAGTTGTTTTTGAAAATAATTGGAAACCAAGAGAGCAGATTCCACTTAATGAAGTTAGATTACCACCACCACCTGATATTGAAAAAGAAATTACTGAAGGAGATGAAATAAAGGTGTATTCAACAGCAAACGACCGAAAACCATGTGGATGGTGGTTGCCTAAAGTGCGGATGATGAAAGGAGAATTTTATGTCATTGAATATGCTGCTTGTGATGCCACTTACAATGAAATAGTCACATTTGAGTGACTTTGGCCTGTCAATCAAAATAAAACTGTCAAAAAAAAAAAAAAAAACCTTCTTTAAATGCACAGTGTATATTCCTGAGGATTTGAAAGAGGTGTGAACTAATGAAAATGCACATAAATACTTTAAAAAAGCAGTGAGAGCATGCAGAATATTTTACCACCCAGAAACCATACAGCTAATGATGTTGTCCGCTAGTGGAGCAATTGTGAAGAGATAAAATATTTTAAGTGACATGCACTCGCAAAGTATTCATACGAAGTTGATACTTATGCCCAGAAATAAAGAGGCTACTAAGCATTTAGAATGCACAAAATAACTTGCAGCAACTTTTCATGAAGAATTTGTTGTGAGAGAAGATTTAATGGGCCTGGCAATAAGAACACATGATAGTAATATACAACAAGCTAGAAAGGTTCCTGGAGTTACCACTATAGAGCTAGATGAAGATAGTGGAACTTTTAGAATCTATGGAGAGAGTGCTGACACTATAAAAAAAAAAAAAAGGCTAGAGGTGTCTTGGAATTTGTGGAGGATTTTATTCAGGTTCCTAGAAATCTTGTTGGTAAAGTGATTGGAAAAAATGACAAAGTTATTCAAAAATAGTGGCCAAATCAGGTGTTGTTCAGGTAAGAATTGAAGGAGACAATGAAAATAAGCTACCTAGAGAAGATGGGATGGTTCCATTTGTATTTTTTGGCACCAAAGAAAGCATTGGAAATGTGCAAGTTCTTTTAGAATATTGTATTGCTTATCTAAAGGAAGTAGAACTGCTAAGAATGGAATACCTACAGATTGATGAACAGCTACAACAGATTGGTTCTAGGTCTTATAGTGGAAGAGGCAGCGGTCATCGGGGCCCTAATTACACCTCCAGGTATGGTAAAAATTCTGAGCTCTCTAATCCCTCTGAAACGGAATCTGATGAGCTGAGTAAAGATGAGCTGAGTGATTGGTCATTGGCAGGAGAAGATGATTGAAAGAGCCAGCATCAGCATGACAGCAGAAGACTCCCAGGAGGAAGACGCAGAAGTGTTTCATGGGGTCAAGGCTGAGGTGGACCACTTGGTGGCAAATCCTCCTTCAGTTCCGTGTTCAAAGATCCAGACAGCAATCCATACAGCTTACTTGATAATACAGAATAAGATCAGATTGCAGACACTGATGCCAGCGAATCTCATCTCAGTACTAATCGTCGTAGGCGGTCGCGTAGATGAAGTACTGATGAAGATGCTGTTCTGATGGAAGGAATGACAGAATCTGATACAGCTGCAGTTAATGGAAATGGGCTAGTCACAGTTACAGATTATATTTCTAGAGCTGAGTCTCAGAGCAGACAAAGAAACCTCTCAAAGGAAACTTTGGATAAAAACAAGAAAGAAATGATAAAAGATGTGACTGAAGAGCATGGTCCTTCAGAAAAGGCAATAAATGGCCCAATGAGTGCTTCTGGCGATGAAATTCCTAAGCTACAGCGTACTCCACAAGAAGAAAAGAGTAATACTTTCAAAGAAGAAAACACCCAAGAAGCAGCAGTCCTAAATGGTGCTTCATAAACTGAAGAAATTCTAGCTTACAGTTTTTTTTACATTACATTTACAATAGTGCTTGTACAAGCTTGCCAAAGATAGAATATGGATCGCCAGTCTTCACATCGCACTTTCAGTTCCTCCATTTGGAATTCAGAAAGGGGAGGGATCCTGAAGAAATCATATGTAAACATACTTTGACACATACTGTGTTATAAAATACATCATCAGATGTGCCTTGAGAATAGTATATGTAACATTACAAAAAAAGTTGCTGGATTAAAAACAAAATCCTTCATAAAGAAAGTCATTAGTTTTCTTCTCTTTTTCAGTGGGTGTGATTTTTACTCTTTTTCAGACAGTCCATAACTTAAATATTGAAATGGAAATACCATATTAAGTCAATCCAGCTATGTTGCGTGGTCAGGAATCCATACCAAAAATACAAAATATCTGCTTAATGCATTTGTACAAATGGCCAGGAGAAAGACTTAGCATACAGTTGAATGACATTATTGTGCTTCCTGTAGTGACCTGCATAACCAATGGGGTCCAAAGAGGGTGAAATGGGACAGTAATAAATAACTAGACACATACCAAAAGGAAAACTGGGACTGCATGAGATGGCACCTGACTTCTCTGAGGAAGAGGCATTGAGAACCCAGCACAGGCTACATCTTTATTTACACACAGTAAAAGGGGAGCAAGTACTCAAAGGCGTCAAAAGTGCAAGGTGTTTTGTTGAAAATACTGAAAGGAAACATTCTCACAGCTTTCTATGCTGGAGTTAACAGGGAGGAACACCAAGACTGGACACCTGCTGGATGGGCCTCCTCTAGTCCCAAGGAGTTGGTTGAACTTCAGTTCGGCCACATACCAACCACTCCCCACAGCCTCCCATAGAAGTCTTTGATCCTCTGGAACTAAGACGTCTATGCAAGGTCACAGGAACCAAAAGCAAAAGTTTTGCTAATGAGCTGCAAGGGGCTGTGGTGAGTGACAGCATTTCCAGATACACTCCTTGGTTCCTCAGCCTGTGACTCCTGGCTATGCAAGACCTATTGCCGTACAGTTGAGCATCCCAGGGAGCCTTGCCCAGCCCTACAAGCCATTGTTATTTAGCTGGTGTATCTTCAAAAAACCATTCTACCTTTCTATTAATCAAGCCTCTTCTGAGTGTTGGGGACATGGACATGCCAATGAATTCCATCAGCATTAGCCCATTGTTGCTCTTCTTTGACAATAACATGTGCACCTCAGTCTGTGTGTCATGCCCACTGGAGGAGATCCAGCTGGCATCTGGATCTCCTCCAGTGGGCATGTGTTGAGTACCATGAGGGCAGATGGCACACTCTGTAAATCTATGGATAATAATTTTGGCAGAAACAGCATGTGCAGAGAAAAGAAATCTATACCAAATAAGTATCTGTTCCAGTAGCAACAAAATACTTCCAGGATGTAAAAGGTCCTGAATCATAAAACTGTTATTGAGTTAAAGACTGATCATCTCAAGGAATGGTGCAATATCAGGCTTCAGCATCGATCTCTGTTATTGGAAGACTGGCAGCGGTGTCTATAGCCAGACCAGTCTTGATGAGTGCAAGTCCATGTAGCTGAGCACATGCAGAACCTCTCTTCCTGCCACCATGGCCACTGTATTCGCAATCCCTCAGGCAATGCTAAGGAAAGAGGCTGACTGCTATCTATACAATGGGTCATCTTACTCAACTGCCTCTGTTATGGGGTCACCTGACTTTGATGCTGGTTTCCTGCTACCATGCCAGCTGGATCTCCTCCAGTGGGCATGACACACAGACAGGAGGACCAACTGGTAAATGACACTCCCATACTGTACCACTATTCTGTAAAATAAATCCATTAGACTTCATTTTAACTGGATAGAGCATTTCTAGATGAGGGTTTTATTAGCATGTGTTTGTCATACATAATGTTTACATCTATCACATGTACTCTATGTATCTTGATTCTGTCTATACCCACTCTTCCTCCTTCTCTCTCTATCTCCAGATCTCCTTTGCATTTGTAAAACATCTATCTCCCTCTCTCCTATTGTCTGTCATCCATTTTGTTTTTAAATTATTTATATCTTGGGTTTCTCATATATAAGAAGCTATGTGATCTTTAACATTTTGGGTCTAATTTATTTCACTTAACATTATGGTCTCAGGTACATCCATTTTCTTACAAATGTTCTAAGTGTATCCTTTACAGCAGAGCAGCACTCCATGCTTCATAAATAATTTTTATCTGCGCATCTGTTCATGGACACATGGGCTGCTTCTAAGGTTCAGCTACTATGACTTGTGCTGTACAGGGATCACCTAACCTGATGTGTTGTACACTTTGGGAAAGATCTTTAGGAGGGAATATCTGGGTCCAGTAGAATTCCTACTTTTAATTTTTATTTTTGGGGGTTTTTTTTGAGACATCTCCACTCTTGACACAGAGTAGGTTAACCACAATATATCAATTTGTCCAGAAAATCTTGGTTCCTGTCCATTGTCCCAATATGATTTCTTTCACTCTCAAAACAGCCAAATCTGGGGCAACAATTGGGATCACTCCCCTGCATGAGGAGCAAGTTACAATGTCCAGTCATTGCTCTCACACTTACATGTCTAAAATGCATAATCCCTGCTCTACACCTTAGCAAACCAGGAGCCCTGGGAAGGCAGCTGGGTGCACAGCCTGACTGCTGTGCTTTCCTCCTGGAGCCCCTCGCTTTCTCCCTCTTTCTTCCCCTCCCTATTTCAGATTCCAGTCCTTTGATGAGCTTTTACAAAAGTATTTCTTTATGGTCCAGATCACTCTAAGCTAATTCCCCTGGGCTGCACTGCTGGCATAATAGCAAGGCATACATACATGCTGCTAAATTCCTTCTTGAAACAATGGTCTTGCAGTCTGTACAGTTGCATAATCCTGTTTTGCATATGAGAAGCTGAACAGGTGGCTTCTACGCCCTGCTTTGCCAGAGCTTATTTTAACTCTTGGGTCAGACAGCAAGGACTAAGACTCTAATATCCACCCTACACTCCACAGCAATTCCTTTGTTAGTTTTCTCTTAATGTTTTTTTTTCAATTTTCCATCAGTCTTACTGAGATTTCCTTCAAAGAGATTAACATCAATTGCTTAGCTACTGAAGGCAATAAAAATAAAAGATGTTCCCCAAGTTATACAGTACAACTTAGTCAGAAGACGTACTAGAGCTGAGGAGTGAGCTCACAAGAAGAAATTCACCTCCACACAGCTCCCCTGACTGCTGTCAGATTCTCATTAGTACTGATAGGTGTGCTGTGCAGAGCTGGTCCTGCCCTTCCTCATCCACACTGTTCTTCTCCCTAGACCATGGTTTGTTCTTGAAAACAGTTGTTAGCACACTGTCTTATTGCTCATTTATATCTGCTTCCCAAAAGTAAGCAACTGGAAAAGTAAGCAAACTGGAAATAAAAATAACAACAAAAAAAAAACCGCAAACAGAGGTAGCCCTTGCTATGAAGGCACACACTGACAAACCCATCATAAACTGAAACCATCATAGGTGGGAAATGCATTTGGTTCACCAACTGCCAAACGCAAAACATTGTCAGCTGCCACGTGTGTACCTGTGATTGTGTGGCACCTGCTCCCACCTGGTCCCCAGCTTTATCCTACCATGCACCAATAGCCTGGAAAAAGGTCAAAAGTCAAGATGGGAAGCATGTTTTCTATGAAATTCATATCATATTTGCACTCTCATGAGATAAAAAGAAAATGAGAAATCGAACTATTGTAAGGATGGACTTTTTTGTATATTAAAGATCAGAAGAAAAATACAATTTTTTGTGAAAGAAAACAGATTTTTAGACCTCTGTTTTTACAAGTTTAGCGTTTATAAGTGTGGAAGAGTTAAATTTAATTCATTCTAGTTTTTTCAAAGTCAGAAGGGGCCTGGGACTTTTTCCCGAATATTCTAGCTATGCCCCATCTTTATGAAAACCACATCAATGTAACTCACCATGCATACACATGGACTATCACGTTAAAATGTGTCACTGTACACAATGGAACTGCAGGGGAACTTTTATCTGAGCTCCTTCTCCATGCCAAGTAGAGTAATGCCACACATAGGTAAGATTGGGAAAGAAGTCAAAAGAATAGCAAGCAGGTGATAACAAGGATTAATATTCTTCAAATCTTTACCAACCATGCTTAGAGCAGCATGAGCACATCTGTGGGATGCTGGTGTCTAATTTTTACACTGACTCCACAGAGTAGGTAGCACCATGCTGTACTAATGATATCAGGCAGCTCCCAGTTTCTGAATGACTAGCTCAGGATCACAGAGCAGCAAGCACCCCAAGAGAGACATCTGCCCACTTCTGGACATCTTGCCAGAGCTTTGCTACCCACCACCCCAGCAGAGAGCAGAAAAACATGCATCTAGGCAACAGAAGAAGCATCCTGCACAGGGCCAGACAAACAGCAGGGGACCACATAGAAGCAAGATTCTGAAAGGGCTCCTCGGTTCACAGCTAACTTCACAGCTTAGCTGCCTTCCCATAGTTCAGCTCGCAGATCTCTCATTTTTAGAGGTCACTCTGAATGAGAGCAACCTGTGGCCGACTCTGCTCTGTGGCCACTTGAAAGCCATTTTCCAGCTCCTCTCTGCTGCTGCCTACTGTAGAATTCTGACAGTTGTTCCTCTGTCCAGACTCACATGGACAAGAAGTGACTTGGCAGAGTTCTACTCAAAGCATCTGGAGTCAAAAAGAGGATTCTTGGAGAAAGATGCCAGAAAAAGTCATATTTGTGGAAATGAAGAAAAGAAAAGCAACACAGAGTGCAACCTTCCCACCTCCTCCTTGTCTCGAACATGAGTGTTTGGTGGGAAACTGCAGCAGCCACCCTGATGTAAGATGATAAATCTGAAATGAAGAAAACCACACTGCAGAGAACAGACACCACAGGGAACATGGGCTCCACAGGACACAAGAAGTTGACTCCACACCAGCCTCTGTCCACCTCAAGACTTTTCTCCTGAGAAAAATAAATCCTATTTAATTGAGCCTCGCTTCTTAGCTGAATGTATTCATAACAGGCATAAGGCCTTAACAAATTGGATCAATCTATATTTCATTTTACAAAAGTAGAATCAGTGGAGTTTCAACTAAATGGATTATTTATTGCATCTGCTGCTTTATCTTAGTCCAGTAAATAAAGCATTTTGTGAGAGTAAAGCCATGCCATGAGGACAAAAAGAACTTCTCATAAATTGTGGATTATTTTCTGTTTTTATAAGTCAGTCTCAGACATGCTTTAAAGACAAGTTTTATGTCTTCTCCTATAAGGTTTTTTCAATGTCTTCATTTTCAACATTTTAATTTAATATTCTAATACACAAGTTATAAATGTAAAGGCAATTAGAATATATAAAATGTTTTCATTCACTATTTTATGGTTTGTTCATGTACATTAACTAGTTGCTCATCAAATTGGTCAAGCAATGGCCATGACTCATCCACATGGCTTACACTGACAAAGAATCTACAAACTGTGGTACAGAGTTTCAGGATAAATCCTGAGGGGATTTGATTGACCGTATCAGATACAAAAGTTACATTTCTTATTATATATGTCTTGCTTTGTCTTGGTCTTAACCATCCAGCAGAAAAGAATAAAAATGAAGTATAAAAAGTAAAGCTATATTGATATGCTGAGCTGTGGAGGACTCAGGTCAACAACTTCTGGCATTGCCAGTCTTACAGAGAACCCCCTGCTGTTATGGACTACTGGACTGTATTGGAATATTTTTCAGAATTCATGCACCTGTAGTGTTTGAATGACAATGGAGTGCCCTTCTCTGACAAAACTAACTAAAAAAAGAGGATATAAGTGAATGATCATTTTGTATCTGTATACTCAAAATAGTTAGGATAGATATACAGCTACTTTCTCTTAATTCAATGAATAGGGAGATTTGTTCTAATAGTGTTTGTGGGCAGGATATCAGAACTTCATCTTGTACAATGAATAACAATATGCAATGTATTAATTATTGAAACTATGCTAGCTATCAATTTTGAAACTGTCTCATTGCTATTATTTCTCAATAAAATCATTTAAAAATTGTCGCTCATATGAAAAAGACTATGTAGGAATTGGCTAACATGCTTACAAAAGATGGAGAGTTCTACCCTCACACTCCAAGTTCAGATTGGGTGGATATATGGTAGGACCCAGTACACTACTTATTTAATAGTCACCCTAGAAAACTGTATTGACCTCAGAATCCCTACTTTGAACAACTGTCTTGAAGTTTAGAACAATCTTTCCATTTCTATTTGTCCAGGAAGATCCGAATCTCTTGGTTTATGAGTTGTTGATTAGAAGATATATAGAGTTTATATCTATAATTTTGCATATTTTTGTTGTAGGGATGTTCTCAGAGTTTATATTATCATACTCTACTACTATTAAAAGATGTTAGCTATTGTACAAGTTCTAACATAATCGAGAAATGTTAAATCATATTTGCTTATATTGAATGACAGTCATGGTCCTCAATAATATTTGTTTACAATGCTAGCTATATTGGCTTCATTATTTAAAAAATCTGGTTTTGTTTCTATTCATTCAATTAAATTCCTAACTTTGTTACTGCCTTTCCAGAATTCTTCACATAAAGATTATTTTTAAGAAGAGCCTACAGTTCAAACTCCACCCTTTGAATGACCACACCACCAGCATATTAGATGTCTTGGCCCTCCAGTCTTTTCACAAGAAGTTGTGTTCTTAAATGCAGACCATTTTGCTTTGGCTGCCTTTATTCAATTACTCTTTTCTAATTTTCTGTTCTTTATGTGATTGAATGTGTCCTACTTTGAGTTGAAAGAAAACTATTTTCTCACCCTCAGAAGGGACTTCCCAGTATACAGAGCTGACATAAACATCACAAGACAGAGAAAAAGTGCATGCTCCAGCATGTAGTGTGACCAAATGCTCAAGGTAAGACAAATGAACTGGAAGGGTGAAAAGCAAATGTACTGAAACAGACAATGGTGTGCTAACCAGCACAGCATAAGCACATCTTGTTGGCTTCTAAAACTGAACAGCTCCACTTATCCCTGTCTCCTGTAGATGATGTCTTCCCCATGTTTTCACCTCTGCCCAAGGCCCCCTCTCCTCACACAGCACTGGCCTCTTCCATATACCTGCTTTCTCTGCTTCCAAAGGATCCTGCTCCTCACTTCTGGAATAAGCTTCCTCAAAATCCATTTCATGATGCTATCCCCTTGCCTAAGGATCTGAAAGCCACTTTGGACCACTGAATTTTGAGCCTTTCTTTGTCTCCTGCATGCATTTTCCTGTATTTTCCAGGCTGCCCAAGCACCTACAATGTCTTCCTAGCCAAGAGAGGCAACTAATGAGAGACAGACACTTGAAGATGCAAGAACAGAGACAATGACACATTTCTAATAATCTGATGCATCTCAACTATTCTGCCAAACTGCATTATGCACAATTAGTTGTTTAAAACTAAAATCCTCCAAGCAAGCTCTCTCTTCACATACAGTAGCAATTGGCCAGAAAGTAACAGTGACATTTCCAGGTCCATGACAGAGAGGTAGGCCAAATTTAGTCAGAGTCTGAGGTATTAAAGATGAATTCAGTCCAAGGAGGTTACACATTTAACAAGAAGGTTTGATGATAAAATGGCTAATTAGGACAAGAGCCAGCCTAAAACAATGTGGCCATACAAGAAGCACTCAATATGTTCAAATTATAAAATTCTTTATGCCACAAATATACAGATAGCAGAGTATATGTCAAAGGATAAATATTAAAACACAATATCATCCCATAAAAAACAGCCACAAGAAGTCCGAAGCCATTATGAGCTAATAGGAAGTCAGCTCAAGGCCACAAAACAAAGCTTTTAAACATGCACAGAAACAGAGGAGAACAAGGAGCGAGATTCTGCTTTAAGGACAAATGGCATCCTGCTGATGTGTGGCAGTGGGAAACCAAAACATCTCAGCTTCATCCTTTTCTGTCAATAAGAAAAATCACAAAGCTGAAGCTAGAAAGCCTACTTCATGGAAAAAATCAAAGCCAAGAATAAAGGCCAAGAGGGTATTTAGCTCCCTAAAATAAAAGTCAAGTTCTTGGTTAGGCAAATTACATTCTGGAGTTTATGGAACTTGAAGGTGCTACTATAAAATCTCTATTTTAGCACTCTAGCTATACAACATACCTCACTTACAACAGAAAAGAAACATTTAACAAGACAAAAGAAAGCACAAGATGAATTTTACAATGTTAAAGTAAGCCATTCATTCACAGTATTGTGTAAAATATATCTACAACAGGTATTCTCATAGTGTCTCTAGGGGAATCATAGTCAGGCAGAGTTCCGTTAGGAGCCAAGCAAGGGTTGCAGCACTGAAGGGCCCTTCCTCTACTAAGCCAGAACCCACCGGATAGAAAGGACACCATGATGACCGACCTTTGACCACTCAGGAGCCATATTGTCCTCATGTTGGTGTTTTCTGTAAGGCAGGCCTGCAGAACAGTCTTGAGAAAGTGATGACACACTGACTCCCCAAACCAGAGTAAGAAGGACCCGTGAAACCAGTGTCTTAGCACTTTAAAGTATAGGAATGAATCCATTCTGGAAAGAGAGAGCATAAGGATTAAACAATAAAAAAAGGAGAGCAGTTAGGATATATGGTAGAGGGAAAACCATACATTTATATAAACAAAATGTTTAAGGCAATGGTCCTAAAAATTTCCATCAGGTTTTTTAAAAATAGCAGTTAATGGGTAGAATTCTCACCCTGACTAACTCCATATGCTGATATCTGTGAACTAAGTGACTACATTGCAGACAACAATGTGTAATAATAAAACTATGCTTAAAATACCTGTCATTTTGGTCTTCTAAATGTGTACTGCTTCTAATATCATATCAATTACTGTTATACTCTCTTTAAAGTAAATGTGTTTTTAAAAAGGTAATAAAAGTGAGGGACAAGAAAAACAAAATGTAGCAGGATTGTACTGCTACAATGTTGAATATAGTTAGATTTCTAAATATCTGTGTAAAAAAATGTATAATTGTTTTTTAACATTCTATAGGGATTTAAATTTTATAACATCAGTAGTTGTTAGAAAATAGCAGTTTTATTTTATGTCTAAGGTATACGATATTCACATAGTGATGTTAAGCCTAACTGTCTTCGTTATAGGATAATAATATCAGTAAGCTTCTCTTCTGATGTTTAACAACTGAAATTTGCAGACCATAAATTTGACAGATGGGCTGGAAAGATAGCCAATATTTTGGCCCTAACCCTTCAAGGTCAGTGAAGACTCAGAACGTAAGAGACTTCTTCTGTCACATCCTGTAACTAAGTGGTGTCCAGCACCATTTGTTAAAGAGGCTATCCTTCTTCCAGTAAGTATGAGTGGCCCATTTGTCGAACATCAGATGGCTGAGTGTGTTCATAGACGTTTCTGCACCTTCTAATCTATTCCATTGATCCTCAGGTCTATTTTGTTGCCAATACCATGTTGATTTTATCACAGTGGCTTTGTGGTATAATTTCAAATCAGGAATTGTGATGCTTCCTGCCTTCTCTTTATTGGCCAAGATTGCCTTTGCTATTCTAGGTCCTTTGTGGTTCCAAATAAATTTTAGGAATGATATCTCTAGGACTCGGAGGTGTGTTGGTGGCAGTTTGATAGAGATTGTATTAAATCTGTAAAGCAATTTTGGGAGTATGGCCATCTTCACAATGTTGGTTCTTCCTATCCAGAAGCATGGAATATCTTTCCATTTTCTGAAATCCTCTATAATCTCTTTTCTTAGGGTGTTGCAATTTTCCGTGAAAAGATCTTTGACTTCCTTGGTTAAGTGAATCCCAAGGCATTTCATTTTCCATGGTGCCATTATAAAAGGTATTCTTTCTCTTGTTTCCCTTTCAGTGTGCTAGTTATCTGTGTAGAATAATGTTATTGACTTTGAGTGTTGATTTTGTATCCTACCATGCTACTGAATTTCCATATCAGTTCTAGCAATTTGTTGGTGGAATTTCTGGGGTCTTCCAAGTAAAGTATCATGTCATCAGCAAATAGTGATAATTTAACTTCTTCTTTACCTATTCTTATTCCCTTTATTTCTCCCTTTTTTTCTAGTATCTGTTGCTAAGGATTCCAAGACTATATTGAATAAGAGGATTGATAGAGGACATCCTTGTCTTGTACCTGATTTAAGAGTAAAAGATTTCAGATTTTCCCCATTTAGGATTATATGAGCTTTTGGGTTGTCATAGACGGCTTTTATCAAGTTAACATAGAATCCATCTATTCCAATTATCTGTAGGACCTTAAACATGAATGAGTGTTGGACTTTGTCAGAGGCTTTCTCTGCATCAATTGAAATGATCATGTGGTTTTTAGATTTCAGTCTATTAATATAGTGTATTATGTTTATAGATTTTCAAATATTGAACCATCTTTCCATCCCTGGGATGAATCCTACCTGGTCATGGTGTATGATCTTCTTGATGATTTGCTGTATTCTATTTGCCAGGATTTTGTTGAGAATTTTTGCACCTATGTTCATGAGGGAGATTGGCCTGTAGTTCTCCTTTTTAGTTGTATCATTCCCTATTTTTGGAATCAGTATTATACTTGCCTCCAGAAATGATTTTGAGAGGAGTGTTTTCTTTTCAATTTCATTGAAGAGTTTGTGGAGTGTGGGGATTATATCTTCTATAAATTTCTTGTAGAACTCAGCTGTGAATCCATCAGAACCTGGACTTTTCTTTGTCGGTAGGCTTTTTATTACATTTCGTAGTTCATTGGCTGTTATTGGCTTATTGAGAGTTGTTATATTTTCTTGATTCAGTTTTGGTAATTTGTACCTTTAGAGAAATCTGCCCATTTCTTCTGTGTCTTCTGTTCTGTGAGCATAAAGATTCTTGAAGTAACTATTGATAATCTTCTGAATTTCCACTGAGTCTGTGCTGATTTCACCCTTTTCATTCCTCATTGCATGTACTTGAATTTTCTCTTGCCTCTTTTTGATGAGAGTGGATAGAGACTTATCCACTTTATTTAGTCTTGCAAAGACCCAAATTTTGATTTGTGGATTCTTGGAACTGTTTTCTTCATCTCAATTGAATTAATTTATGCTCTAATCTGTATGATTTCTTCCCATCTTTGTGCACTGGTTTTCATTTGCTCTTCTTTTTCTAGTTGTCAGAGGTGCGACATTAGGGTGCTAGTTTGTTCCCATTCTGTTTTCCTAATGTGTGAGTTCATAACTATGATTTTTTCCTCTAAGAACTGCTTTTATCGCATCCCATAAATCCTTGTAAGTTATACTTGAATTTTAATTGAATTGTAGATACTGTTGAATGTCTTGTTGAATTTCTTCCATTGATTGCTGAGTGGGGTGCTGTTTAGTTTCTGGAAATTTACTGGGTTTTTCTCATTTCTTTTGTCATTTATTTCCAGTTTCATTGCACTGTGGTCAGATAATATGCATGGGATAATTTCTATTTTCTTGCATATACTTAGGCATGACCTCTGAACTAGTATGTGGTCTATTTTCTAAAATTACCCATGTGCAGGTGAAAAAAAATGTGTATTCAGCTGTGGAATATTCTGTATATGTCCACCAGGTAAATTTGTTCCAAGCTCTGGTTCAGTTCTGCTACCTCCTTGCTAATTTTTTGTCTGGTTGATCTATGTCTTTGAGATAAGGGTGAATTAAGGTTTCCTGTTAAGATTGTGTTCTTAGACATTAAGTTTTTCATGTCCCTTAAGATTTGTCTTACATAGTTGGGGGCTCCTGTGTTTGGTGCATAAATATTTATGAGTGTTACTTATTGCTCTTGAATTTTTCCCCTGACCAATATATAGTGGCCTTCTTTGTGTCGTTTGATCATTCTTGGTTTGAAGGTGAGACTGTCTGAGAACTAAATTGCTACTCCTGCTATTTGATGAGGTGCTGGGGCATGTGGTATTGTTTTCCATCCTTTGACTTTGAGCCTATGAATATCCTTTTGAGTTAAGTGTGTTTCTTGTATACAGCATATTGTTGGATTTCATTTCCTAATCCACTATGCCAGTCTATTTCTCTTAATTGGTGAATTGAGTCCATTTACATTGATGGTTGTAATTGAAATGTGTAGACTTATATTTGTCATGATATTTACCTGGTGTTGTTTACTCTGTGTATCCTGTGTTTAATTGTATATCCTGTTTAGGGGGGTCCTTCCATTCTCATCCATGGAGTTCTGGTCATTGTGGTCTCTCTCTAGAACATCTTTCAGCAGCCTGTGTATGGATGGATTTGTCATCATGAAGTTCTTTAGTTGTTCCTTGTCATGGAAGTATTTCACTCCTCCATCAAACTTGAAAGAGAGTTTTGCAGGGTATAACAGTCTGGGCTGGAATTTGTTTTCATACAGGACTTGAACTCTGCTCCATGCTCTCCTTGCCTTTATTGTTTGTGTAGAGAAGTCAGCTGTAATTCTGATGGGTTTTCCTTTGAATGTGAGCTGATTCTCCTCTCTAGCAGCTTTCAGTATATTATTTTTGTGTTGGATTTCTGGGATCTTAACTATTATATGTCTTGGTGTGTTTCTACTTGGGTTGAAGTTATTTGGTGTTCTGTGTACTTCGGTGACCTGAATGTTGGATTGTTTCCTCATATTTGGAAGTTTTCTGTGATTTCTTCTCCCGAAATTCTTTTTATGTCATTTGTATTGACTCCTTCTTTTTCGTTGGTACCAATTATTCTCACATTGTTCATTCTGGTGTCATCTTGCAGGCGATGGATTATTTTTTCCTGCATTCTCGTTGTATTTAAGAGATCCTTTCTTATCTTTTCACTCCGGCATCTTCAAGATCTGAAACTCTGTCTTCGCTTTCACTCAAACAGTTTTGTAGAGTCATGATTGATATTTTTAGTTCTTCTATATCTCTTTGACTGTGTTTCATTTGTTCTATTTCTTTTCTATATTGCTCATCCAAGGAATCCATCATATATCTGATCTCCTCAATTTTTTTTTATCTATGTCTTCTTTAGAGGTAGTTATTAATTCTTTTTCTGCAGTGTTTATCCAAATTGGATTTCCTCTGTATATTTCTGGATTTGTTTCTGTATTTCAGATGCTATGATTTCAAACAATTCTTTTTTTTTTTTTTTTTTTTTTTTTTTTTTTTTTTTTTTTTTTTTTTTTTTTTTTTTTTTTTTTTTTTTTTTTTGTCTTTTTGAGACAGGGTCTCACCATGCTGTTCAGGTTGGCCTTAAGCTCACTTTGTAGCTCAGGCTGGTCTCGAACTCACAACAATCCTCCTGCCTCAGCCTCCAGAGTGCCAGGATTACAGGCATGCGCCACCACGCCCAGCTCAAGAATTTTTTTTTGATTTCAGAAATTATTTCTTCTTTGAGTTCCTCATGATCTTTCTGCTGTTGTGTCTTTGCTTCAGATGCTGTTAATTCATATGTTTCAGCTGTAATAGTGCTCTCTGCACTTGTTCTGGGTGAGCATTTTTTTCCCCCCAATGTTTCTGGAATTTTTCTTTATTTCAGATACTATGTATTCAGATTGTTTTTTAATTTGGGGAATTACTTATCATCTGATTTCCTCTATACTTTTATGCTGTCATTCCTTTGGTGCTGTATCTGTCAATTCATTCATTGCAGCTGAGCTCGTGTCCTCTGCCCTCACTGGTGGACTCTAGGTCTTAGATTACGTTTTTCCCCTTATCTTTGTCATTTGTATAGTACTGACCTTTGACCTTTGGTGTATAGCTTTCGTGTAGCTATAACCTTAGCTTGTTATGAGATTCGAGTTTCAGTGTATTAAGTTTGAGATTATCCATGTATGCCTATCCTGGATCTAGCTGTTGTGTTCAGTTCCTTTTTTGCTGTAGCTCCTATGGTTCCCCTCTGTTGGTTCCCTGTTCAGGCGAGGATGAACTGAACTGGGATGCAGAGGAAGTCATGAAAATTCCCACTGTCTTGGCTCGCTTTGGGGCAAGGATCCGGAAAATTGCCATAGTCAGCCCTCCTGTGTCAGGCAGGTTGCTCTCTACGTGGGTGGGCCTGGGTTTTGGTGGGTCTGCTGGGCTCCAAAAAGGATATTGGTTGGTCTTGTTCACTAGGTAGGCTGTACTGGGTCAGCCAGCCTGTGCTGGGTCCTTTTCTACAGGCCAGAACCCGAGAATGCTGGGAATGGTCCCTCTGGTGCAGCGGGCCTGGAGCCCTCACTCACAGGCCAGGCTGCACTGGGTTTCGGGCCGTGGGGTAGGACCGAAAATCACTGAGAAGTGTCCCTCTGGTGTGGCAGGCTTGGATTTCTCACTCCAGGCCGACATGCACTGGGTTTGGGGCCATGGGGTGGGACCGGCAATTGCTGGCAAATGTTTCTCTGGCACAGTGAGCCTGGAGCTCTCCCCGGGCCATGGGGGTTGGGGGAGGCAATACCTGGGAAATGTCTCTCCAGCATGGCTGGCCTGGAGATCTACACTCACTGAATTTTGATGGCCAGGGAGTCGGGGAAGTTCCCACTTGCTCAGCAGGCTTTAGGGCAGTGGATCCGAGGAGGTGCTGGTGAGTGGGTCCTAAGGTTTCAGGCAGATCACTGGCTTGGAGGGCTTCAGGCTGGGGATCCCGGTAGCACGCATGGGAAGAAGCCAAAGGCTCTCCCTCAGACTCACTACATGCTCACTGCTCTAGGAATTGTGGTGAGTTGTGCAAATTCCCACTCACTGGGAGAGCTTGGGGCAGGATTCAGGAGGCCGCTGGAGTCAGCCGCTGTCATGGGCAGTCTCTGGGGCTGGGCAAGTGTGGACAGGATTGAGGAGGCTGCTGGAGTGGGCCACGCTGTCTCAGGCTGGTCTCTGGGGCTGGGCGGGTGTGGACGGGATCGAGGAGGCTGCTGGAGTTGGCTGTGCTGTCTTGGGCCGGCCTCTGGGGCAGGTGAAAATTCATTTTATATCTTTCATCTTTACTGCATTCATCTCTCTCAATTCTAACAGTTTGCTGGTGGAGTCCTTAGGGATTTTTCTATACGTTTGAAATTATCTCATGTGCAGTTTCACAGCCTACCTTCCTATTTGGGTAATATATTTTTTTCTTGCCTGAATGCTCTGGCCCAGACTCAATACTGTGTGTAATAAGAATGATGAAAGTACATATTTTTGCCTTGTTCCAGACTTTAGAGAAAATTCTTTCAATTTTTCATCATTCTTTCTGATTTTGTGTGTAACATTTTCATATGTAGCATATGAACAAATATTCCCACTATGGGCTCTTTATAAGCTAATGCAAACTCATTGAACGCAGTGGCAAGGCTTCGCTGTGGCAGCGTGATTGGCACAGAGCATGCCCGGGAGTCAGCAGAGCACCCCTCTGAGGGCTTAGGAGGGGCATGAGGCTGTGGCTTGGGGTACTGTAACTGCTCTGTGGCCCTTCATCTCTTTTGCTTGTTGCTCTGCTCACCGGCTGCCAGGAGGTAAAGATCTTTGCCCTGCTATATTCTTCCACCAGGATCCTTCTACCCTGGCCCCTGGGAACCATGGGTTTGACACATTTCATCTTCCTTGGCTGCAGAAAGCAGGAGTATTTGTATTCCAACATGTTCTTCCTACAGATCAATGGAATTCACCAAAAGAAACAAAGCATGAAATTCTGTTACAATGACTAAGCCACACCAAGTATTATTCAATTTTCTACTGGCTGATTTTCAAAGTTAATTGTACAATGTTTGCTATTCTTTAAGCACTCTGCAGAATGCTTATATAAGAGAATTAAGGAACAAGCAAAATTGGTTGACAGATGGGCTTATGATTTGATAATTCTTAAAAGTAATTTTTGTGATCGCATTCACTATCAACTATGAATTTTTTATTCTCAAAATTCCCATACAGTTTTATATTAGATGTATCTTCTGACGACCTGACCTAACAATACTCTAATTTTATTATTTTTGCTATTTTATATAATATCCCCACATTATCCATTACAGTTGGATGTATAAACAGCTAGGGTTTAAAATGTCTGGAAGAGAAAGTAAAGTCAAAGACCAGATGCTGTGCCTGCTCAGAAAAGCCATACAAGGAGGCACATGGGACAATGTGATGCAGTCAGGTAACAAGGAAGAGATATGGCGAGTGGGGAAGCTAATGAGCAGGGGCTGAAGCGGTGCAGTATTTAAGTTTGCTATTTATAATAGACTGTCTCAGTTACTGTTCTCTTTTTGCTGAGACAAATACCTAACACTCAAAATGAAGGAAGGAAAGGCTTATTTAGCTTACAGTTACTGGAGGTTTCAGTCCATACTCAGCTGGCTCCAAGGCAGAGTGGCACGAGACAGAGGGCTTCCTTCCAGGCTGAGAGCAAGGGAGGGCAGCAGCTCAGGCAGCTAGATAGCCCTGCCCCTCCTTACACTGCAATGCAAATTACTTGCCCCAGGGCAGGTGCAGCATCCTCACCCACCACAACCAACCACAAATTCCAGAAGCTGCACCGTGACTACTTGTGGCTTTGGGGGGACAACTAGACACAAACCATAACAGACAAAAGCCGGTGTGTGTGTGTGTGTGTGTGTATGTGTGTGTGTGTGTGTGTGTGTGTGTGTGCAAGTAACATACAAAGACGAGATAAGACAGACAGCAGTCTCACTTTCTTGTCAGTGGATCTATGTCCAAACATCTCTGGGAGGTGAGGTAACATTGTGTTGTGTCTTCTCTGCATATTCTTTCTTTCTTCTATGGGCTTGCAAGGGGATGTGTATAAAACTAAATTATAGCTTACATTCACCCCCTAATAATGTATTTTCAGTGACTATTTCTGCAAATCACTTTACAAGCTATGTATTGTATCGGCAAGGACCAGTCTCAGCTGAATACATAGTTTGGATGGGAGTAAAAAGCTTCTCTCTAAAATGTCAGCACAGCAATTGAGCAGAATAGTCGTCCAGAGAATGTGCTGACTTTGAAACTAAGAGGGCTTATTTGTGGACAGCAGCTTCTGAACGTGCTGCCCACTGTGATCCCTGCTGGGTCTCCAGGCCTCTGCCCAGAGCAGTCCTCTCCTGTTCTACAGGCTGACTCTTCTTCTGTATCAGGGATCTCTCAGCTGCACAGGACTCCTGGGCTTTTCAGCCACCTGATCTGCACCTGTCCATCCAGCACCAGATCTCCTTGCTGAAATGAGCCTCTCTTTCAGTGATAAGCTCTCCACTTAATTCCTCCACGTGTGCCTCATTCTTCCCAGTCCACCTTCCCCTTTGCTGTGTTGTGGATGGCTACTGATGCATAATAAAACAATAAACACTTTACAGGAAGTTTTCACATCAGAACAGGATCCAGAGATAAAGCTTGAGATAAAAAATAAGGATTGAAGTTCCCTGACAATGCAACCACTGGAACCTGATCCTGAAGATAGAGGAGTTACTCCTCTGAAGGCCTGGTTTGACAATTGTCAAGTCAAAAGTAGTACCCATAAAGGAAAAGAGAATTCAAGCCACAAAATCAAGCATCAGGGAGATTCTAGCTGGGAGAATTCAAATTAACATTGCCACATAAAAGAGGCACAATTCAATCTGAATTTAAGATAAACAATTCAAATAATTATATTTTTATTTGCTAAACCCGGAAGCCTTAACTCAAATGGAATTTTAACACAAGAAAGAAGCATTTAAAATTTATCCTGCTTTTCTTTTAAATGTGCTGAATTGGGTCAAAGAACTGAAGAGTTTGAACAAAGGAAAATAAGCCAAGATTCAACTAACTTCTGCATTAAATCAAGCCAAAATTTCTGAGTATGACTTAATATCAACAAATGGTAGCAATTTAATTTATCAATTGTCAAACTTATACATGAGTTGTATCATGCCTATTTTACATGAGTCTAGTAGAAGGACCTATAAAAGTTACCAAGTTTACCTAGAATATGACTGACTGAATCAGGTGGATCTATGACTCCCATCTATTTCAGCAATAAGCTTGCTCAATGTGCAAGACTTACCTCAGAGTTCCATATATGTACAAATATATATATATATATATATATATATATATATATATATATATATATATATATATATACACACACACACACACATATATATATATATACCAAAAAATGTATACATGCTTCAAGAAAAGAAAAATAGTACAGAATATTTTCAATAGACAGTGTTATCCTGATGTGGGGAACCCTAGAGATTGTCATATATCATAAAATACCTGTTACACTGCCAGACCTTAGAGAAAAAATTGAAAAAACATGCACAGCAATGTCAATGACCAAGGTTACCCAAGCTCAGTTTGCCATACAAATAAATATCTGGAAGCCCATGACCACCACTTTCAGTAGCTATTGTGATTGTAGAAGCCCAGGGTAGCTTGCACTAATTTCATAATGTCTTAGCAAATTTATTGCTAAAATATTTATACAACCTTTTCTTTTTCTAAGGTGTGTATGCATCTTTTATGGACTCTGCACATTATATGAATATGCATGTTCTTTTATATAAACACCATATTGTTGAGAATGTTTAATAACACTAGATTTTTAAAGTAGCTGACAAAGAATTGGTCCCTCTATCCAGTCCATTATAGTTATTAGTTAATTCAGTATATGAATTAATTGTGTAAAACAAAACATACCAGAACAATACCAGTTAATGTCAGTTACATCTTAACTACTGTGGTACCCCAGTTCAGAAACAATTCATCCCATGATTCTGGGAAAGATGGTCATAGTTATGTTCATGGGGGGGAAGATGCCATGATCATGTTCATCAGTGTATGCAGAGTTTACAGAAGCAAAATTTGCCAAACACTTCTGCTCAGGAACTTAATTGTTCGCAAAAAGCTTGTGAGCTGAAGTATTGCAATATTTGAAACAAAGGTTCTGAATTTTACTTCTTGTTGGGTATCTCTGGAATTTCGAAAAAAATCAATCTAATCATTCATTGCCCAAATAAGTCCCTTGACTAAGGTTACCACAACAGACTTGAAAAATATAGTAGAAGTTCTTGATTCCTGTTTATCTCCTCTCCTAAATCAGTCACTGATCAGTCCTCTCTGCTTTTCTTGTCACACAGTGTATGCAGTGACATTTCATGATGATAATTGCTTTGGAAGGAAGTAATTGCATCAGTGCTAAAGCCCGTTGGCTCTAACAGTATATACAAGAAAAAGAGGCCTAGCAATGCTGTGAGCACCCAATCCTCAGTAAATACTATTTTCTATAAGCAAGATGCTTTGGCCAGTGTTGTCATAGCCAAAATTACCTCTGACATTTCCAAATGACGTTCTTAATCTGCCCTTAACAGCAGTATTTCTCCAGTTATCAGAAAGAAAGCTTCCAAACGCCGGAGGAAGAATAGTTATTCAGGCTTCTCTCCAAACAAACAGCAGTCATTTATTTATACATTTTGAAATTTATTATCAATACTTAGAAAACATCCAAAAAATTTAACATTGATCACTTTTTAGTGTTATTTATTGAAAACTTGGAATGAGTTTTATACATTTGATCCTAGTGGTCTAATTTAGCTTGGTTGTGTACTCTGAATGCAGATTATCAGTCATGACATCCCAATGGATCTCAACCCTAGTAATATGTACTACATGCCTGTTGGGGTTTGTGTCTATCTGCATGCATCACAGGTAGGGCTTTTCAGAGGTAACTGGATCTACAGTGCTCTCCTACTCTCCTGAGAGCCTTGCTGACCTACACACTCCCCTTCTACCATCACTGAAAAAAAATGACAAAAGGAAGGAATAAAAAAGCAACCTCAGACCTCTAGCCTAGCCTAAGCAAAAAGTCCAGGAGATAAGGTTATAGAAGAACTTGAAAGTCATACATTGGAAATTTCTGAGATGGTATCAACTGAAGGAAAGAAACACCTCCATCAAGCTATGGAGGAAATCAGATCAGAAATAATTTCTCAAGTAAAAAAAAGAAATGATAAAAATCATGAAAGAATTGCTTAATATATCTAAGGAAGACACATTTTTCAAACTCGAAGGGAATATGAAAAGGAAGGAAACATTAAATGCACAATTCAAGGGCCTGCTAAATAGCTCAGCAGACTACAGTGACTTCTTAGAAAGGCACGGGGACCAGGTTCAGTACTCAGAGCGCCTTGCCATTCCCACCCCTGGGAAAAACTGAGACGATGACTGAGATGGGTGCAATGCCATGCAGCTGTAATCCCAGAGCTTGGGAGATTGAAAACAGGAGATTCACTGTGAGTCCGTTCTATGTAGTGAAACTCTGAACACTCTGTATATCCTGCCTTAAAAAAACAGAAAAGAAAGAAAAAGAATTACAATGAAAACCGGAAAAACTTCTTAAATGAAATGGAAGATAGAATTTCAGACCTTGAAGATGCCATTGCAGCTAATGAACAAGAAAGGAAATATATCTTAAAAATAATGAGAAACCAGGAAATAACAGTACAACAGCTGCAAGATGCAAAGAAAAATAATACAAGACTAATAGGTATCAAAAAAAAAAAAAAGACTAATAGGTATCAACAAAATACCAGGAGATAATACAAAAGACATAAAAAGAGTTCTTCAGAAGTAGTAGTAGAAAAATTTCTAAGCATGGGAAAAGAATCTGACATACAAGTAACTGAAGCATATAGAACACCACCTAGTGATAATCAAAATAAATTGCCATCAAAACACATAATAATCAAGATCCCAGAAAATACAGAAAAGAACAGAATATTAAAAGCTGTTGGAGGCTGGCCAAATAGCTCAGCAGATTAAAACATCTGCAAGCAGGCTCAGGGGGCAGGGTTTGATCCCCAAGCCTGCTGTGCTGGCCACACCCACAGGGTGTGCTGAGATGGCAATTGAGTCTGGGTGTGGTGGTGTGTACCTGTAATCCAAGCTCCTGGGAGACTGTAAACTCGCAGACCACTAGGTGTGCAATCTAGTAGTGAGACCCTGAACACCCTGTAGATCCTTCACTAAAGCACAAAAAAATAAATAAATTAGTTAATTTAATAAATAAATAAAAGCTGTTGGAGAGAAGGAACAGATCACCCATAAGGGAAAGCCCATCAGAACCACAGAAGATTTCTCAACACACACCATCAAATCAAGAAGAGCTTGGAGTAAGACTTGGAGGTCCTGAAAGAAAACAACTTTCAACCCAGATTGATGTATCCTGAAAAACCATTTCTCACATTTAATGCAGAGATTAGATACTTCCATGACAAAGAAAAACTGGAGAAATACAGGAAAACAACAACTACCCTACAAAGAGTATTGACAGATATTTCAGAAAGAGACAAAGATGACCACAACTTCAACAACAACAGAAAAGGGCAAGCAAGCAGAGTGAACAATTAAGCAATGGGAAAATGAGGGATCCTACAGAAGGAAAACCAAAAGTTCAAAAAAATAAAAGGTTCTGACAGACTCACAGCTGAATTCTGAAAGATATTTAGGGAGAGCACCTACTGTCAATTGTTCTCAAATCCTTCAATAATATTGAAGGGGAAGCAATTCTCCCAAACTCATCCAGAGAGGCAAATATTATTCTCATGCCAAAACTGGAGAAGGATCCAACCAAATAGAGAGCTAGAGGCCAGTCATCCTAATGTACACAGATGCAAATATCCTCAATAAAATACTAGCAAACAGAGTGCAACAAAGTCAGAAGATTGTACATGACAAACGAGTGGGATTCATCCCAGAAATACACAGATGCTTTAATATATGAAAAACTGTGAATGTAATATACCACATCAACAAAGCCAAAGACAAAAATCACATGATCATCTCAATAGACGCAAAAATAAAGCTTTTGACAAAGTCCAATACTCATTCCTGATTTTAAAAATACCACAGAAAATAGTATTAGATGGTCTTAACTTTAATCTATGACAAAACAAATCCATCTATGACAAAACAACAGCCAACATTATACTTACTAGACAAAAACTGAAAGCCTTCACTTTAAAATCAGAAACAAGACAAGGGTGCCCTTGTCACCACTTATGTTCAATATAGTTCTGGAAATATTAGCGAGAGCAATTGGACAAGAAACAGAAATTAAAGGAATTATGATTGGAAATGGAGGAATTGAAATTATCAATATTTGCCGATCAATGATGCTGTACATAGAAGACCCCAAAACCTCCACTAAGAGACTTCTAGATTTAATAACAAAATTCAGTAAGATAGCAGGATACAAGACCAACATTCAAAAATCAATAGCATTTCTATACACAAACAATGAATGCACAGAGAGGCAAATTATGGAAACCTTGCCTTTCACAATAACACCTAAAAAACTGAAGCACTCAGGAATCAGTGTCAAAAAGGAAGTAACAGATTTATACAACAAAAATTATAGTACTTGAGAAAAAGACACCAAAGAGAACTTGAGAAATTGGAAACATATTCCTTGCTCCTGCATAGAAAGAACTAACATTGTGAAAATGAGCATACTCCCAATTTGGAATACAGATTAAATGCAATCCCAACTAAAATAACATTAGTATACCTCACAGAGCTAGAAAAACATTGCTAAAATTCATATGGAACCAGAAGAGACCTAGAATAGCAAAACAATGCTGGACAACAGAGGCAAAGCAGGAGGCAGCACAATCTCTGACTTTATTTTTTTTTCATTTTTTATATTAATTTTATTGAGAAAGAAGTAGCAATGAGACAGTTTCAAAATACGTTGGTAGGACAGTTACAATAATTAATACATTGCATATTGTCTTTGTGGTGTAGTTATTCATAGTATAAGATGCAGATACGATATCTTGTCTAAACACTATTAGCTAAAAACTTTCTTCTCACTGAACTAAGAGAAAGTAGTTGTATGTTTATGCTATTTTGTATATACAGATATGTATATATTTTTTCATTACAAAATGGCCCTTCATTTATATCCCCCTTTTTTGTTTACTTTTGTCAGAGATGGAGATTCCATTGCCATTCAACACTGTTAAATTCCTATTATTTTGTTTAGTGAAATCTTGTATTGTTTCTAGGGCTGTTTTGCTTTTTATGTCACTATTTTGTATTCTTTAAAAACAAAAAAAAAAAATAAAATGAATCTAAGTATATGCCTTTGAGAGGAAACTGCCTAACACTCCTCAGATGCTCAAAAGTATTTTTTATCCACACACAAGTTTAGAATTACTGATTCATAGAATTCAATAATATATTATTGAATACATTATAAATATATTATTCATTACATATATTGAATATATTATAGATATATTATTCATTATATATTGAATATATTATAAATATATTATTCATTATATATTGAATATATTATAAATATATTATTCATTACAGATATTGAATATATTATAAATCAAAGAGAAAAATGTATATATCCTGTATGCACGAAAGAGATTTTCTCTTCCTCCTCCTCTCTTCCTTATTTTTCTCCACGTCTTCCTCTTTTTTTTTCCTTCTTCTCCTTCTTTTTCTTTATCATGCTGGTAATTGAACCCAGAGCCTTTGCAATGAACTATGACCCCAGTCCATGTTTTTAATTATGATTTTGGCACAAGATAACTCCAACCTTTTGTAAAAAGTAATATTTTTAGGGACTGGAGATTTAGCTCAGCAATGGACTGCTTGCCTAGCAAGCTGGAAGCCCTGGGTTCCTCCACTTCAAAAACAACCCAAAACTAAATAAATAAATAAACCTCACTTAATTTTTATTTTTAGCAAGATATGCTTTCACTAAATCACCAAGTTAAGTTGCCCAGGCTGAGCAGGAGCTTGTCTCTCTAATGTAAGAACTCAAAAAAAAAAAAAAAAGAAAAGAAAATTGGAAGGTATAATACAGGTAAGTGGAAAGCAAGAACTTAAAGGTAATCAACAAAGAGAGTGAAATGAGAAATGATAGGAAATATGGCAGGAGCAAAACCATACATTTATAAAAAGCAGATGGTTAAGACAATGGTCCTAAGGCTTTCCATCAGGATTTTGCAGATAGCAGGTTATGGGTAGGATTCTCACCCTGACTGACCATATATGCTGATGTCTCTGAACTGAGCAACTGAATTGGGGACAGCGGTGTCTATAACTAAAATCACACTTGAAATATCTGTCGTTTTGATTTTATAAATATGTATTGCTTCTAATGTCTTATAAGTTGTTGGTATACTCTCTTTAAAGTAAATGTTTGTAAAGAAAATAGGTAATAAAAGAAAATAAGAAACAACAAAAAATGTTATAAGATTTTCCTGTTGCAATGTATGTGGTTTGATTTCTAAATTTCTGTGTAAAAATGTGTAATTTTTTTCACGTTCTATAGGGATTTAAACTTTAGAATATCCATGGTTGGAAAATAGCAGTGCCATGTTATATCTAAGACATTTGATAATCAGACAGATAGTGATGTTCAGCTCAACTGCTTCTGTTACAGAATAATAATAATATCATTAAGCTTCTCTTCTGGATACTTAACAACTAAAGTTTGCAGATCAAAAACGACAGAAAAATGATCTTTAAGGATAGCTAACACTTTGCCTCTATCCCCTCAAGGTTAGGGAGGACTCATAATATGAGAACCTGTGCTGTGACACTGTAACTCAATGGTGTCCCAAACTTTATAATCAAGGGGATAATGGGGCCACAGAGGAAAGTTATTGATGATGCATAGTGTGCCTGAGGAGGGCCACCTAGAGAGAAAAAATTCTCTCAGGCTTTCAGAGAGCAAATTGGTCAAGCAATGGCCATGACTCATCCAAATGGCTGACACAAGGCACTGTACATGATCTCAGAGTAAATCATGGGGGGCTTTAATGGACCTTGCCAGATACGAGAGCTACATTTTTACTTATATAGATCGTCTTCAACTTTGTCTTAACCATCCAGCAGAAAAGTATAACCACGAGGAGTGGAAAGTAATGCCATATTAGTATGCTGAGCTGTATAAGACTGAATTGTAAAAGGCTCAAATCAACAACTTCAGATATTTGTCAGTTATGCTGATAACCCACTACTACTATTATTGACTATTGGACCATATTGGGCTATTTTTCTGAATTCAAGTACCTACAATAGTTGAATTGGCATCAAGTGCAAAAGGGTCATTTAAAGAGTTCTCCAAATACAGCTTTTCAAACAACAGAACACCCATCTCTGACAAAACAAAACAAAAAAGGGGAACATAAATGAAGGTTCATTTTGTAATGAATAGATAGATAGACGGGATGGATAGATGGATGGATAGATAGATAGATAGATAGATAGATAGATAGATAGATAGATGATAGATAGATAGACAGCTATCTCCTGTTAGTTCCATGAGAAGAAAGGTCTTTATTAATGTTGTCTAGACAAAATATCATGTCTTGTCCTCTGAATAACTGCCACAAAGACAACAATATGTATGTAATGATTGTAACTGTCCTACTAACCTTTTTTGATACTGTTTCATTGCTATTATTTTCTCATTAAAATGAATAAAAAAATTTTAAAAAATAATTTCAGGTAATAAATATCTAGGCATAAGAAACATTTGTTTCTCAATAAACTTATTTTAAAAAATAAATAAATAAAAATAAACAAATAGAACTGCAACAATCTCCTCTGTAAATCTCAATAAGGCCATAATTTTCAGAAGGTTGTATTTATTTTGTGACTCAAGGCAGACTCAGCATTGGAACTCTGCCAAAATCAAAATCAAGCTATATAATCCAAAGGGACAATGGTACAGGGTAAGCACTCCTACTCCAAAAGGGAAGACTAGGAACATAGAAAACAATTGGGTCAAACCAAGGTCAAAACCAATCAGGGAAAGAATTAAGTCCTTTAGCTTCATATCTGTCATCTAAGGTATACAGTGGTAATATGTGCGTTCCAAAAGACTTGAGTAGCACCATCCTAGGACTCTAAACTTCATGGCCTCTCTCTTAGGCTGGATCCACTCCTGGCTTGCAGCTTTGCTCAGCTTATGTTTCACATTTGTGACATTTCCAGCCTCCCAAGGTCTCCACAGTACCATTGACTTAATTTCTAGAGATTCATACCCTGCTCTTTTAGGGCTCCCTGTCTGGTCCTCCAGGCCTTGCTTTGAAACCTGGCCAGAAGCTTCCTTGATCCCACAAGTTTTGCATTCTTTATGACAGTAAAGTCAAGTCCTGAGGGAACTTGACTGACCTTAGCAGATACAAGTTACATTTCTTGTTATATAGGTCTTGCTTTATCTTGGTCTTCACTATCCAGCAGAAAAGTATAAAAATGAGGTATATAAAGTAAAGCCGTATTAATATATGCTGAGCTGTGAAAGGCTCTAATCAACAACATTTATGGATAAGCCACTACTATTATGGACTGCTGGACTGTGTTGGAGTGTTTTTCTGAATTCAAGCACCTATAATATTTAAATTCCAATAGAATACCCATCTCTGACAGGACTAAACAAAAAATGGGAAACAAAGGAAGGACCATTTTGTATTTGTATATATAGAATAGTTAGGATAGATATGCAGCTACTTTTGCTTAATTCTATGAGAAGAAAGATTGGTAGTAATAACGTTTTGGCAGGATAACCTTTCTGCTTCTTGTACTATGGATAACCACTAAGAAGATAACAAGGAAAAATGTATTAATCATTAAAACTGTCCTATTAACAATAAAGAAATTTAAAAAGGAAATTAAAAAAAGAAAGTAAACTCAACATCATATGGATGACATCAGGGTCTGCTGTCACCAAAGCAGCATCCGGGTCCCCTTGCATTACAGCTGCAGGGCCTTTGAGTGTCCGGATGGCTACACACACTGAAGTGCATCACAGTAAACCAATTACCCAATAAGCTTCCCTTCAGCAAGCATCCCAGAAACTCTCTTCTCAAATGAAAAGTTTATAATTTTTCACCTCTGCATCTACAATTGTTTGGGTCTTACCCTCAGATTATCTTTTTTCTTGTCCCTGTAAAAAATGGTCAGTTTTTGTTATTTGTATTTTTATTTATATATGTTTGTAATGCATAATAATTACATTTATCTTAGGCAATCTGGATATATACATACCATATCTTGATCATTTTCACTCCACCTTCCCCGTGACCCTTCTCTCCTTTCCCCCTCATCCTTATCCATCTGTACAAGACCTGCCTTGCTGCTTCCCACTACTTATCTTTTACTATGTTCTTCCAATTATTTATAATTTGAGTTTATCATATTAGAGAAGCAAGTAATATTTAATCTTTCCTGGTTTCAAGGTGCATCCATTTTTTACAAATGATGCAAGTTATCCATCTTAATGACAGAGTAGTACTCCATTATGTGTGTGTATAAATAATATGTCCTAATAATTTTTGTGGAACAAATGTAACTCAGATATCTACACATGATCAGATACTACATACAAAAAGAAAACTACAAAATAGTTTCACAGTGTCACTATGAACATGAATGGAAAGACAAGTGCAAAATGTCTGTCTCTGATACATCATGATCAAATAATATGCATGACCAATGAAATTAAAACTAACATTATGAAATGGACCAATATTAAAAAATTTATCAGTATAAGTTATCAAATTTTATCCAAGATATAAAACTATTCTGTTTTCTCACTAAATATTGAGAAAGACACTGGTAAAACTTAAGGCCTATTTCTAATAAAAGCACTCAAGAAAAATAAAATGATTGGCTATATCCTTAAAGAATTAAAATACATATTGCATATTACCCTTGCTAATATTTTATATAAAGTGAAAAGATTATGAGAATTCCTATGAAGATCAGGAACAGGGCAAAAATTTCCATTAAACTCAGTATTATTCTCTAATGTACTTGAGCCATTAGAGACATAAAGGTTATTTAAAATGAAAAACCATGTCTCTGGCCCAATAGCATAATACTCTGGCCAACAAACATCATGAAAACCAATAATAAGATGTATTAATGAGTTGGACATAATACATGACCTT
Source organism: Ctenomys sociabilis (assembly GCA_004027165.1). Lineage (NCBI taxonomy): Eukaryota > Metazoa > Chordata > Mammalia > Rodentia > Ctenomyidae > Ctenomys > Ctenomys sociabilis. The sequence goes on along the minus strand of PVKA01017359.1, from coordinate 5,063 downwards.
AATTTGATTTTTGGGTCTAAATCTATGGCCAGCTACTCCAAGTCAAAAACATCATGGCAGAAGGGCAGTGATGGAGCAAAGCTACTTAGTTCATGGTAGCAGAGAAGCGGAGTGGGGGACATGTGCCAGCATGAAAACATCGAGGCACCTTTTGTACACTGCAAGGCCAAACTTCCATGACCGCACAAACACACCAGAATGCACCCCACTAATCATGGGGGGGATGGCCCCAAAGCCAGACAAATTGAAACTCCACCTAACTTTCACAAAAACTAACACAAAAAGAAACAAATTCAGGAAAGAAACAGAATATAACATTAGCACAAAAAATCAGTGCCCTCCTGCGTAAGTCCTATAGTATCAATCATTTAACAATCACTGGAAGATTCATCAATAATTGGCTTAGTTATTTTTCTCATTGCTGAGATTAAAATGCCTGACACCCAAAGTAAAGGGGGAAAATGTTTAGTTAGCTCACAGTTTGTAGCGATTTCAGTCCATAATCCAGACTGCAAGGTATGATAGCATATGACAGAGGGGCAATATTTCATGACAGTGAAAGATAGCAAAAGCAACAAGAAACAGATAAACAACTCTTTCTGTCCCTTATATTGTATTCAATTATACTTGGATTAGGGCACTGCCAATTCAGTAAGTAGGCTGATCCAACAATCACGCACCCTTAGTCTCGCTATAACATTATGAATCACTCACACACTCTAAATTACCAAAAAACTCTATAACTGCAGTGCTTTGTGGATTTTTTTCTCAAAACAATGTCTTTCCTTTTGAAAATTTGAGACTACAAATGGTGGAGTCCTGCTGATTCTTGGGATGCCCACAGGCCATCTTATCTATTCCCCTATTCCTTCTCAACAATCAAGATATCCTTCGCTCTGTCTTTGCAATCTAAAACTTTCTTGGAATTTCCTTTTTGGTCAAGTTCACCACATTTTAGATCAGTCTGCTGGGCTCTTTGCTCTTGATTCTCAACATAATTCTGGCTGAAAGTGCCCAACAGTAGCCATGCCACTACCTTAACTTTAGACTGCCTTGAGATTCTTTCTCCCAGAATAATTAGTCTGCCACACTTAATCTCAGTCTCTGGTGATATGCAAAGTCTCAACACACATCATCTGGAGTCTAACAAAAAATAGAGTCCTTCCCAGCAGAAATCTCCCAAGCATGATCTTTAGTGGTAAGATTTCTATCAGCCTCCTGGTCTTCTGAGTTCTTACCAGAATCTCCAATACAGTACAGTCTAAGCCATTTCAGCACTACCTGTCCAGCCAGCATCCCCAAACCTTTCCAAATTCTTGCAACAAGCCAGTCCTTGAGCTGCATGGCCAGGCAATATCACAACGATGATTCCACTTCTGGTACCAAATTGCATCTCGGTTAGTTTTCTTGTTGCTCAAACAAAAATACCTAATACCCAAAGTAAAAGAGGAAAAAAGTTTATTTAGCTCTCAGTTTGTAGAGGTTCTAGTCCATAATCATTTGACTACAAGTCAGGGTGGCCCATGTCAAAGGGACAATAGGTCATGGCAGTGGGAGACAGCACAAGCAATAAGAGAAAGGAGAACAAGATTCTTTCTGTCCCTTATATTTTATTCATTCTACTGGGATTAGGGTGGTACCAATCCAATAAATTCACTGATCCAGCTATCACATACCCTTAATCCCAGAACCTTTAACCCCAACATTGCACTAATCACAGAGATTCAGCTACCTCCCAAAGCTTCTATGACACCATGAGGCTTTGGGAGGGACATCTAAACACAAAGCATAAGCTTCCCTGGTTGCCTAGTGGTTAGGATTCGGCACTCTCTCTCTCTCTCTTAAACACAAAGCATAACAATAATAAACAGAAATTTGACAGCAGCAATGATTTTTTTTCTGGAACCAAGGATTGAACTCAGGCCCTTGTGCTTGCCAAGGAAGTTTTTATTCCACTGAGCCATTTCTCTGGCCCTAAATATTTAAAGATCCATAGGAAGGACTTGTTTTCTCAGGGGGGTTGACAAACAACTACTCATTGGTCAGGTCTGATTCAATATATATTTTGTAAATAAAGTTTTATTGGGATGAAACCTATTGATTTATACATACAATGGCCATATTTGTGCTACAATAGAAAATCTGAGTAATTGCAAGAGACCATAAAGTCATAAAAATGTAAAATATGTATTATCTGGTCTTTCAAAGATTTTGCCATTGGTCCTTTAGAAAAAAAGTCTTTTATTGCTAAAGACCAAACACTATTGGAATTATTAGTCCCACCCAGTATTCTATGTTTATTGTCCTTGCATCATATTTCTCCTCAAGTTTTACTTTGCATTTTCACAAAAAGTTTATCTTTTTATTTTTATTCTTCTTTATTTCTTATAACATTTTTTACAGTTTTGGAAGTTTATATCTGGCAACCTAAGCAACTAATTTGAAAATAACATTATGCAATACAACAACCATTGTAGGATTCCTATTACTTTGTTAAATGAACTTTTTTTTTTTTGGCAGTACCAAGGATTGAACTCAGGCCCTTGCACTTGCCAAGCAAATGCTTACTCTGCTGAGCCATCTCCCTGACCCCTGTTTAATGAAATTTCGTATCACTTCTAATCTTTTTTACCATTTGTATCTTTTAAAAAATAAAAAATTTGAAAAAAAAAATCATAGGTCCAGCCAAATAGCTCAGCAGATTAAAGAGCCCACAAGCAGGCGCTGTGACCAGGGATTCAATCCCCAGGCCTGCCCTGCCAGCCCCACCCCTGGGGAGTGCTGAGATGGCAATTGAGACTGGGAATGGTGGCACTCACCTGTAATCCCTGCTCTTGGGAAGCTGTAAAGAGGCAGATCACTATGAGTCTGATCTAGAACACCCTTCCCCAAAATACAAATAAGAATAATATATAAATAAAAAGAATTTTTTTCATTATTTATTTATTTATTTATTTATTTATTTGGTACAGGAATCCACTACACAGCTGGGATGCATAGTAATCATCCTGTCTCAACCTCCCCAGTGCAGAAATCACAGGTGTGCACCACCACGCCAAGTTTTGGGGCTGGCACAGTGCACCTGGTACCAGGGCTGACGTGGCATGTACAACCAGAGTTCAAACCCAGGTCTTTGTGCTTGCCTGACAGGTGCTTCGACCACCAAGCTGTCTCCCCAGCCCTAAAACAGAATTATTAAGAAAAGAATTAAAGAACCATCCAGATAGCTCAGCAGACTAAATAGATAGCCTAGGCAGAGCACAGAGGCTGAGATTCAATCCCTGGCATAACAAGCCATGGTGGCCCCACCCCTGAGGTGCACTGAGACTGAGAGTGAGAGTGGGCATGGTGGCATAGGCCTATAATCTTAGTGCCTAGGAGACTGAAAACAGGAGAATCTCAATGAATTGGATCTATGTAGTGAGACCCTGTACTAAATCAAAGAAAAGGAAGGAAGGAAGGAAGGAGGGAGGGAGGGAGGGAGGGAGGGAGGGAGGGAAGAAAGGCAGGCAGGCAGACAGACAGACAGACAGACAGACAGACAGACAGACAGACAGACAGACAGAAAGAAAGAAAGAAAGAAAGAAAGAAAGAAAGAAAGAAAGAAAGAAAGAAAGAAAGAAAGAAATTAAAGAGAAATAACTTTTAGTATAAATCAGTATAAAGAATCTCGAGAAAACAACAAATGTTAATATGCAAATTATATGCAGCAAGTAATTCAGTGGTCAAATTAGAACTTAATTAATGGCTAATGCCTAACCTTAAAAACTTTATGAGCACATAATTAGGGCTTCAGAAAATGTTATATCATTAATAAATTTTCTCCTTTATCAACCCTGTATTGAGCAATTATTAACAAGAATTGAGTACTAACATTTTTACTCAGATTTATACTTGATTACAAAGATAACATTTTATCATTTTTATGTCTGTTTCAGAATATTTGCACATGCCTTGTGCAGAACCAGAGCAGGGATCCTGAAGTGCCCTTGTAATAGAACTTCCCTCTGCTGCTTGATTCCTACAGACAGGAAAGGTAACTTTGTCCGAAGGGAGAAAGTGAGATAATTGCTAAAACCTTCAGGGCAAAGCTCAACACAATGAATTCAATTTTAAAAACTTAAAATTTTCTCCCTTAAATCTGCACATATCAGTATCTCCTACATTGTCTGATGCTGCTTCTAAGTTAAATATTCCAAAAATTCTACCTTGCCAGAATGTTCATGTCCATAACAGCTGCATAGCCAAAGAGGTTTTGATCTTGTTTAGGTCTAGAAAAAGCTAGTACACAGGTGCAAAGGTTAGACAGGGACTCAGATGCTGGAGTCTTAGTGCTACATCATCTTTTTGCTCTCTTACACACTAAATCAGTCAGTCTGAAAATCACTAATGTCTTAGAAATGATGAATACACTAATATCAAAATAGGAAATATGAGCCAGATCAGCAGATCAGCTGTGCTAATCAAAGATTTGGCAGATATTGCATACAGCCTTGACTTCTGTTCTGAATGAAAGGAAGTAGAGGCTGTTTCCTAAGACAGAGAGTTTTTCAAATTTATCTGTTGAACGAGGTAGTTCCTTGACAATGGATTTCAAGATCTAGTCACCAAGTCCCCTGTGTCCCTGCACACTGTGATCAGAAGCAGGGCTCTGGTAGTAGACCTTTTGATCAAGGCTCTATCACTTACAATAATAATTTCTAGGTTACCCAGATTGGTTAACCATAATTATATGCTCTTCAATATATATAATTTTTTTCCATTTATTTTCATTTTATTAAAACACAAATGTCAATCAGACAGTTTCAAGACACCCTAACCATACAGAGTCGATGAATTAATACACTGCAAACTGTTTCATAATGTTTTGGTACTGTACAAGGTGCATACATGATATTATATTTACAGGTTTTTTTATAGCTGAATTATATCAAAGATTCAATAATTATTTACCTAGTGGATGACCATAGCACTAAAAGCCGACATAATATCCTGTCCAACCACCATTAGTGCAGATCTTGCCTCTTATAGAATTATGTAGAAGCACAGCGTTATCTATCCCA